>PVKV010010242.1:57968-76826 GCA_004027835.1 Alouatta palliata | reverse complement strand
GTCTCAAAAAAAAAAAAAAAATAGAACTACTATATAATCCAGAAATCCTGCTTCTAGACATAAATCCAAAAGCATTGAAATTAGGATCTCAAAGAGATATTAGCACTCTCATATTCATTACAGCACTGTTCACAATAGCCAAGATATGGAAACAACCCAAACATCTATGACAGATGGATAAAGAAAATGTGGTATATGCATACAGTGGAATATTATTCCCCCTTAAAAAAAGGAAGTTCTGTAATATGCAGCAACATTAACCTTAGATAAACCTTGAAGATATTGTGCTAAGTGAAACAGGTCTAGTCACAAAAGAACGAATACTGCATGATGCCACCGACAGGAACTATCTCAAATAATGGAACACACAGAATCAAAGAGTGAGTGGAATGGTGGTTGCCAGGTCTGGGGTGAGGGAAACAGGTGTTGCTAATCAACAGCATACAGTTTTATTTAAGCAAGACGACATTCTGGAGATCTGCTAGGCAACCTTATAACCCATAACGTGTAGGTTATAACCTGTAAGAGTATTGTAACCTACAGTTAATGATACTGCATTGTATGCTTAAAAATTTGTGAAGAGACCAGATCTCATGTCGAGTGCACTTATCACAATAAAACATAATTTCTAAGAAGGACTAATAATGAAACAATATGTCACAAAATAGTCTATTCTGTATCATTATGCCTATTATTGAAGTGCTGCAGGCCAGGTGAGGGGTGGCTCATACCTGTAACCTCAACTCTTTAGGAGGCCGAGGTGGGTGAATAACTTGAGGTCAGGAGTTCAAGACCAGCCTGGCCAACATGATGAAACCCTGTCTCCACAAAAAACTATAAAAATTAGCCAGGCGTGGTGGTGCGCACCTATAATCCCAATTACTCAGGAGGCTGAGGCAAGAGAATCTTGAACCTGGGGGATAGAGGTTGCAGTGAGCAGAGATTGCACTCCAGCCTTGGTGGCAGAGTAAGTGAAACTCCATCTCAAAATAAAGTAAAATAAAATAAAATACAATGCTTCAGATAATTATGATAATTATTGGAATAAAGCATTCATCCCAGAGACTTGAAGGGTGGTTGTCTAACTATGGCTTTGAATGACATAATTTTACTTAGGAGAAATTCTATATTTCCACCCACTACCCGGGTTTTGTGGATATTAATAATTATTTGGTTTGTTTGCCTTGCTTCCATTCCTTTATTGATTTATTCTAATGGCACTAGTATCCCAATTTCCTTTACTCTTCTCAGGAATACAAGCTTTTTTATTCTCAGGGCACATGATTTGGAGTGTGTCCACCCCTGATTAGGAGTGGAATATGTAACCTTGGCTTAATCATCATGGCCCCAACATTCTTTCGTCCAGTGACCGGTCAATGTGACCATGTGACCTAGGTCTGGTCAACTAACAAACTTCATTGCTTGGCTACAGTGATTGGTTCAGTAATATCAAATTGATTCAATCATAGTTAATCCCAGGGTTTATGCAGGAGTTATAGGAAAGAGACTTAATTTTTTTTTTTCTGTTGAACTTAGATTTAGGAAGATATTATCCTACAATTGCCAGAGGCCTCACATGAAGCCTGTGGATGAAGCTGACTATAAAACCAAGATAGAGCTGGGTGCAGTGGCTCACATCTGTAATTTCAGCACTTGGAGAGAGCAAGGGGGTTAGCTTCCTGGAGGCCAGGAGTTCAAGACCAGCCTGGGCAAGATATCAAGACCTCGTCTCTACAAAAAATAAAAAATAAAAATCAAATAAAAACAAGAGATGGAGAGAAACTAATTTCAGATGACAGTACCTGAAGCCAGCTTTACCCTGGGATTTTTCTGCTATGCCATATGTGCTAATAAATTCTCCCTTTTGCTTAACTCAATTTGAAATGAGTTTTGCATTATCTACAACCTAATTTACCACTTAGAAATTAGAGGCCTAAGTTACCAATCTTTCCAAATAAGATATTCATATTGAGTAGTCGGTCAGCAGGGAAGGAGGCAATCAACTCTCCTTTGGTGGGAATTCCACCTATTCAATAACTGTACCCACCATCACCAAAGTACCCATCAATCTGTAGTAGAATTTCTTCAGAGTTGAACTGGGAGGATCTAAGCATATCACCTTGGAGAAAGGCTAACCACTCACTCTGAAGTTTCTTCCTGGTTTTTCAACTTCTCTTTTTCTCTCTCTCCCCTCCTTTTTTGAAAATTAAGGCTAAAAGAGCCACTGCCAAGAGGGACACTAAATAAACGGAACAGAAAAAGGCAAAGAGAGGGAAATCAGAGAGAAATTTAGTGCAACTAGCTAAGGCTCACATTAGGCTCACAACAAAGACAAGCTCAATTTCTTTCTTATTGACATTAACAAGTTTGATGGGAGCCCAGCATAAAAGACAGGCAAATCTGCTTGCTCTTACAGGGGTCCCAGGATCTCTGCAGCTGCTTGCAAATTGCTTAATTCTACTAAAGGTCATCTTTCTTGATTGGTTTTTATTCCTTTCTATGTTCAACCAATCAAGTGCTGGCCAAGCAGATGGCTTGGAGCCGGTCCTGGCTGTCCAGGTCAGCAGCTGCAGCCTCACCCCGGAATTCAGAACTTGTCAGCCCTCCCTAACTACAGAAATCCTTCTTCTTGCACAGCCTCTTTAAGTAGGAATCACAGAGACTCAATAGATATTTCCTAAAGGGATAAATGTCACTGCATAAACTCTATCCCTAGCACCATGATAGGGGCTGGAGGTGAAACAAAAAATGTAACTCTAGGAATAAAATGAAAATAGCTCAATTTTTTAATTTATAAAGAAAAGGAATTTATTTCTTATGGAGGCCGAGGGGCCCCATCTAGTGAGGGCCTTCCTGCTGATGGAGACTCTCTGAAGAGTCCCAAGAGTTTATGCAATTTAAGAATAACAGGCCAGGCGTGGTCGCTCACACCTGTAATCCCAGCACTTTGGGAGGCCAAGGTGGGTGGATCACCTGAGGTCAAGAGTTCGAGACCAGCCTGGCCAACATGGCAAAACCCCGTCTCTACTAAAAGTTCCAAAATTAGCCGGGCATGGTGGCACACACCTGTAATCCCAGCTGCGTGGGTGGCTGAGGCAGGAGTATCGCTTGAACTTGAGAGGTGGAGGTTGCAGTGAGCCAAGATCCTGCCATTGCACTCCAGCCTGGGCAACAAGAGGGAAACTCTGACTCAAAGAAAAAAAAACACAGTCAGCAGCCAGCAGTAGGGCTGAGATGCAAACTCCCACGTTTATAGCCAGAGTTCTTTATTCCAGTAATATGGCATCTGTCTGGGATGGAAAGGGGGAAAGAAAAGAAGAATCAAGCAAAGAGAAAGAGAATGTGGGGAGGAGAAATTAGTGTAGAATTATTTATTAGTCTTCTTATATTAGGCAAATATATTTTTTTTTCAGCCTTTATTTTAGATTCAGGGGGTACATGTTTATCTTTGTTACCTGGGTATATTGTTTGATGTTGAGATTTGCAGTAAGAATGATCCCATCACCCAGGTGCTGAGCACAGTACCCAACAGTTACTTTTTCTACCCATGATGCCGTTTCTCCCTTCCCCCTCTAGCAGCCTGCAGTGTCTGTCGTTTCCATCTTTATGTCATGAGTATTCAGTGTTTAGCTCCCACTTTTAAGTGAGAACATGGAGTATTTGGTTTTCCGTTCCTATGCTAATTCACTTAGGATAAAGGCCTCCAGCTGCATTCATGTTGCTGCAAAGGACATAAATTCATTCTTTTTTTATAGCTACATACTATTCCACATTTTTTTCTTTTTTAATATTTTTAACTAATTCACATGCCACCTTTAGGAAGTATTCCACATTTCCTTTATCCAATCTACCACTGATAGGCACCTAGGTTGATTCCACATGTTTGCGATTGTGAATAGCATGGTGATAAACATACAAGTACATGTGGGTTTTTTTGGTATAACAATCTATTTTCCTTTGGGTATATACACAGTAATAGGATTGCTGGGTCAAATGGTAGCTCTGTTTTAAGTTATTTGAGAACTCTCCAAAGTGCCTTCCACAGTGGCTGAGCTAAACTACATTCCCACCAACTAGAGTTTATAAGTGTTCTCTTTCCTCTGCAACCTCAACAGCATCTGTTGTGTTTTGACTTTTTAATAATAGCCATTCTGAGTGGTATGAGATAGTATCTCAGTGTGGGTTTGATTTGCATTTCTCTGGTGATTAGTGATATGAGGCATTTTTTTCATATTTTTGTTGGCCGCTTGTATATCTTCTTTTGAGAAGTATCTGTTCATGCCTATTTTTAATGGGATTATTTGGTTTTTGCTTCTCGAATTGTTGGTTTGTTTTTTGTTTGTTTGATGAGACAGAGTCTCACTCTGTTGCCTAGGCAGAGCAAGCCCCTGTTGAAAGCAAAGAAGGAAGGAAAGAGGGAGGGAGGGAGGGAGGGAGGGAGGAGGAAGGAAGGAAGGAAAGAAGGAGGAAGGAAGGAGGAAAGAAGGAAGGAGGGAGGGAGGGAGAGAAAGGAAAGAAAGAAAGAGAAAGAAAAGAAAAGAAAAAGAAAATACATATAAAGCACTTTTCATGGTCATACATGGTAATAGTTCAATACATGTTAGTTATTGATGTTATCATTGCCAGTATTACCATAGCTTAAAAATGAGGAAACCATAAAGTAAAGGAAGTGAGAATAAAGATGACCAAAGAAGTTGATGACTGATGGTATGCAAATGACGAACAGGAGTGAAAGTTGACTCCAGGTTTCTGGCTTTGGAAATGGAATATGCCACTTTAGCATAGGAATTATTCTGAGGTGAAGATAATTGAGAATCAGTAGATGCAAAAGAGTTCTCTGCGTGCCCCTTCTCCTGCTAAAAGTAGGGTATAAATTTGTTTCATGAAGGTGTCTCCCTGTTCTGAACCAGGAAGAGGAGAGTGACTGTTATCCCTGGGGATGGAAGAGCCTGCTATCCCAACTCCTGTTTAGTAAGGTAAACAAACCTTGCCCCAATGACCCTCACCTTCACTACTTCCTTCCATATATTTCCTAATTATTTTTCTGTGATTTATCATCTCTCAAAGCCCAAACCCACTTTTTCTTTGTTTAAAATGGTATGTAATCCCCCAAGTCTAACTACGTCTTTGAGTTTCATGTCTGTGAACTCCTGTGCACATAAATAGTAATATAAACTATGTATCTTTTTCCTGTTAATGTCTTACATTAGTTTAATTCACAAGCACCCAGCCACTGAACATACAAGGATAGAGGAAACGTTTTTCCTCCTCTAACAACTTATTTTGATTTTTTTATAGAGATAGGATCTCCCTATGTTGCCCAGCCTGTTTTCTGCCCCCTGGCCTCAAGCAATCCTCCCACATTGGCCTTCCAAAGTGCTGGGATTACAGGTGTGAGCCACTGCACCCAGCCCCAAAAAGTTCTCTCATCATTATTTAGTAGAAGTCACGAAAAAAAATAAGCTCACTCAAGGAGAGGTCACAAAATGAGAAGAGAAGCAAGAACCCTAGGGAATGCAAATATGTCATTCAGCAAAGGAAAAAGTGATAGCAAAGGAAAAAGAAGCCACTGAAGGAAAGTGAGAAGTAACAGAGAAAAAACAGAAAAACCTACAGCACGGTGTCATGAAACTCAAGGAGGTGAGAGTCAAGACAGGCAGCATCACATACTACAAAGGTATCAAGTTAGATAGGCCTGAAACACATCTGTAGGATTTCACCACAAAATATCTCTGAAAACTTGATCATAATTGTTTCAGTAGAGTGATGGAGAAGAAAGCTGAAATCAATTGCCAAAAGAGTGAATGAAAGATGAGAAAGTGGTGTATTAGCTTCCTATTGGTGCTGTAACAAGCACAAACTTAATGCCTTAAAACTCACACACATATTGGCAGGGCACGGTGGTTCATGCCTATAAATGCCCCCAGCACTCTGGGAGGCTGGGGCGGGCAGATCACGAGTTCAGGAGTTTGAGATCAGCGTGATCAACATGATGAAACACCATCTCTACTAAAAATACAAAAATTAGCCGGGCGTGGTGGCACTCACCTGTAGTCTCAGCTGCTTAGGAGGCTGAGGCAGGAGAATTGTTTGAACTCAAGGGGTAGCGGTTGCAGTGAGCCGAGACTGTGCCATTGCACTCCAGCCTGGGAGACAGAGCGAAACTCTATCTCTCAAAAAAAAAAAAACCTCACATATTTATTATCCCATGGTTCTGTAGCTCAGAAGCCAAGCTGATTGCAAAACCACTTTTGGAAAATTGATAGCAGTAAGAAAATCATGGCAGTGAAGAAGATCTGATCTGGCCAAATCCCCATCATGCCTTTGGCCTTCAAGCTGCCCTTAGACATGCCTGAGCTTAGGTGAAGCTACCTTTGGGAGACATTTAGTTGATAGTTCAAATGGTAATAGCTCTTCCCCAGAACTCAACCACCTTCGTAAAGCTAATGAGAGACCACTAGGCTAGGAAGACAGAGGAGCCTGAATTCTGCTAAGGTGTAGATATAAACGATTGCCCGTCATTATTCTGGAGGTCACAAGATCAAGATATGCAACATCCCCAATTACTCTCGCAGGTCACATCACTATTGCAGAACCTAAGATTGGCCTTTTGAGATGTGCTTTCAGGTTTTTTGTATGACTGACACCTGCCAGCCAGCTCCGGTGGCCCTACTCAGAAGCAGCTCTGCGTACAGAAGACCATATTTCACACCCCTATAATTGCATACTCAAGCAATCAGCAGCAAGCATCTATTGCCAAGCCACCCCCACCTCTTCCCCCAAACTATCCTTGAAAACGCCTAGTCCCCACATGCTCAGGGAGATTTCTTTGAGTAATAACTCTGTCTCCCCCATGGCATGGCTGACCTCATGTCAACTAAGCTTTTTATTGCAATGCCATGATCTCCATGAATTGATTTTGTTTGGGCAGTGGGCAGGAAGAACCCATTGGACAGTTACAATCACTTCCGATCTCACTGGACTAAATCAAAGTGTAGACTGGCTGGGCTTTTATCTGGGGGCTCCAGGGAAGAATCTTCTCTCTCCAGCTGTTGGAAGAATTCAATTCCATGTGATTGTTGGACCAAGATCCATTTCCTTGCTGGCTGCCAGCTGGAAATCATTCTTACCTTCTGGAGGCTGCCTACAATCCTTGGCTTTGTTATCAAAGCCAGAAATGCCAGGTCAAATCTTGTTTTTGCTTGTTTTAAACAGGATCTTACTCTGTTGCCCAGGCTAGAATCCAATAACGCAATCATGGCTCACCGCGGCCTCGACCTCCCAGGCTCAAATGATTCTTCCACTTCAGCCTCCCAAGTAGCTGAGACTACAAGCACATGCTACCATGCTGGGTTAATTTTTAAACTTTTTGTTCAGATGGAGTTTCACTATGTTGCCCAGGCTGGTCTCAAACTCCAGGGCTCAGGAGATCCTCCTGCCTCGGCTTCTCAAACTGCTGGGGTTACAGGAATGAATCACCTTACCCACCAAAGTCAAATTTTGATCACACTTCAAATCTCCCTGACCTCTCCTGGTTTGTTTCTCCTGCCTTCTTTTTCTGCTTTTAAGGACTAAAATAATTACATTGAGTCCAACCAGATAATCCAGAATAATCTCCCTAAGCTTAAATTTAGCCAACTAGTAAAGTCAATTCCATCTGCAAAGTCCATTCACCACAGTGATTGAGAAACCAGAGGAGGCTAGACACAGTGGCTCATGCCCCCAGCAGTTTGGGAGGTCAAGGCAGATGGATCATTTGAGGTCAAGAGTTGGAGACCAGCCTGGCCAATATGGTGAAACCCTGTGTCTACTAAAAATACAAAAATTAGCCAAGTGTGGTGGCATGAACCTGTAATCCCAGCTACTTGGGAGGTTTAGGCACGAGAGTTGCTTGAACCCGGGAGGCGGAGGTTGCAGAAGGCTGAGATCATGCCATTGCCCTCCAGCCTGAGCAACAGATGGAGACTCTATCTCAAAAAAAAAGAAAGAAAAAAGAAAGAAAGAAAAGAAAAGAAACCAAAGGACAGAAATCTTGGGGTGGACATTTTTAGAATTCTGCCTATCATGAGTGGTAACAGTGAGTATATCAGCCAGGCAAGGTGGCTTATGCCTATAATCCCTGCACTTTGGGAGTCCAAGATGGGTGGATTGCCTGAGCTCAGGAGTTCAAGACCAACCTGGGTAACACGGTGAAATCCTGTCTCTACTAAAATACCAAGAAATTAACCAGGCACACACCTGTAATCCCAGCTACTCAGGAGGCTGAGGCAGTAGAATTGCTTTAACCCAGGAAGCGGAGGTTGCAATAAGCAGAGATTGCACAGCCTAGGCAACAAAGTGAGACTCCATCAAAAAAAAGAACAGTGAGTATATCAACTCTTTCAAGAAATTGAACTAGAATGTTCAGGAAACAACCAGAAGGCCTCATGGTATCAAGGAGGAGTTTTTTGTTTTTTAAAAAATGGGAGAGACTCATACATGCCTACTCAAAAGAGAAATCCAGCGGAGGGGGATAAAAAGTTTGAAATAGAGTAGAAAAAGTGAAAAATTGTGTGAGTATGGTGGCTCATGCCTGTAATCCCAGCACTTTGGGAGGCAGTGGCAGGCAGATCACCTGAGGTCAGGAGTTCGAGACCAGCCTGGCCAATATGGTAAAACCCTATCTCTACTAAAAATACAAAAATTAGCTGGGTGTGGTGGTACATGGATGTAACCCAGCTACTCAGGAGGCCGAGGCAGGAGAATCACTAACTCGGGAGATGGAGGTTGCAGTGACCCAAGATGGCACCACTGCACTCCAGTCTGGGCAACGCAGCAAGACTCCATCAAAAGAAAAGAAAAGGGGAAAAGGGGGAAGGAAGGTAGGAGAAAAGGAGGGAAGGAGGGAGGGAGGGAGGGAGGAAGGAAGGAAGGAAGAAAGAAGAGAGGAAGGAAGGAAGGGAGGGAGGGCGGGCGGGCGGGAGGGAAAATCTGACTGGACCATGTCTGGGAGACAGCACAGCATTAGGATCCAGATGATGGTGGAAGCAACCAGCCTTCACTTTAACGTTACTAGGTAGAAAGGAAGGAAGTGTAGGAAAGTTGTTAAGTGTCAAGAAGTGGCAGTAGTGGTTAGTCACGGAGGAAGTTCTCTTTTAATAACTGTTATTTTCTCTAAAGCGGTAGTTCTCAGAGTGTCATCCCTGGGCCAGCAACATCAGCATCAGCAGAGAACTTGTGAGAAACGTAAAGCTGAGGCCCTGCCCCAGTCCTACTTAATCAGAAACTCTGGGGGTGAGGCCCAGCACTCTGTGCTTAACAGAATCACCCAGTGGAGCATGGTGGTGTATGCCTGTGATCCCAAAACTCTGGGAGGCCAAGGCAGGAGGATCACTAGAGGCCAAGAGTTCATGACCAGCCCGGTCAACATAGCAAGAACCCATCTCTTTAAAAAAAGTTTTTAATTAGCCAAACATGGTGGCATTTGCCTGTAGTCCCAGCTACTCAGGAGGCTGAGAAGGGGGGCTCATCTAAGTCCAGGAGTTGGAGGCTGCAGTGAGCTATGACGGTGCCACTGCACTCTAGCCTGGGCAAGAGAATGAGACCCCATCTCCAAAAAAAGAAGAAAAAGAAAACCGGAATCACCCTCCAGCGATTCTGATACTTGCTTAAGTTTAATTCACTCCTAAAATGAAAGACAAGATCATTTGCTAGGAATAAGGAGCAGCGGGCATGATGGATCCTGTGTGTCACCCCAGATCTTTGGGAGGCTGAGGCGGGTGAATCACCTGAGGTCAGGAGTTCAGGACCAGTGTGGCCAACATGGTGACACCTCATCTCTACCAAAAATGCAAAACTTAGCCAGGCATGGTGGCACGTGCCTGTAGTCCCAGCTACTCAGAAGGCTAAGGTGGGAGAATGGCTTAAACCCAGGAAGTGGAGGTTGCATTGAGCCAGGATCGAGTCCCTGCACTCCAACCTGGGCAACAGAGCGACACTTCAAAAAAAAAAAAGAAAGAAAGAGAGAGGGAGGGAGGGAGGGAGGGAAGAAGGAAGGAAGGAAGAAAGGAAGGAAGGAAGGAAGGAAGGAAAGAAGGAGGGAGGGAGGGAGGGAGGGAGGAAGGAAGGAGAGAAAGAAAGAGAAAGGAAGGAAGGCAAGGAAAGAAGGAAGGAAGGAGGGAGGGAAAAGAAAAGAAAAAAGGAAAGGAAAGAAAGAAAGAAGAAGGAAAGAACGAAAGAAGGAAGGAAGATTACGGAGGACATGAGGGGCAAAAGACTTAAGGGGATGTCAAAGTTTGAAAGCTCTGTGGGATGAAAAAGAGAGAAGATTTGTTGAGAACATGTGAAAGGCCACCTGGAATAAAATCTCACCAAACTCCTATAGGAACCAATGCCAGGTCTAGACGTAAGGGATTCTGGGAATCAACAGACTTTTGACAAAAAATACTGTAATATAACCAATTCCAATGAGACTTTTTTCTCTTTTTTGAGACAAGGTCTTGTTCTGTCTCCCAGGCTGTAGTGCAGTGGCGCGATCACAGCTCACTGCAGCCTCGACCTCCCAAGCTCACGTGATCATCCTGCCTCAGCCTCCCAAATAGCTGGGATTACAGACATGTGCCACCACACCTGGCTAATTTTTGTATTTTTTGTAGAGACAAGGTTTCACCATGTTGTCCAAGCTAGTCTCAAACTCCTGGGCTCAAACAATCCACCCACCTCAACCTCTCAAAGTGCTGGGATGACAGGCATGAGCCATTGCAACCAGCACCAGTAAGAATTCTTTAGCAGGCCGGGCACCGTGGCTCATTCCTGTCATCCCAGCACTTTGGGAGGTCGAGGCAGGAGGATCACCTGAGGTTGGGAGTACGAGACCAGCCTGGCCAATATGGAGAAACTCCATCTCTACTTAAAAAAAAAATACAAAATTAGCCGGGCGTGATGGCACATGCCTGTAATCCCAGCTACTTGGGAGGCTGAGACATGAGAATCGCTAGAACCCGGAAGGCGGAGGTTAGAGTGAGCTGAGATCACGCCATTGCACTCTAGCCTGGGCAACAAGAGCAAAACTCTGTCTCAAAAAAAAAAAAAAAGAATTCTTTAGCAACATAAAGAACAACAGAAATGACTGAGGCAGGAGGCATCCTGGCATGGAGGAAAAAAAAAACTGATTTTAGAGTCTGCATCATCTGGATTCATTTCCCAACTCTGCCACAGCTTGAGTTAGAAAGATACTTAACCTCCCTGAGCCCCTTTCCTCAACATGGATAGAAATACATCAGGGGTGTAGAGGCCCGTGGTAGGCCATTTTGTGGGTTACTATAAAGAAATGCCTGAGGCTGGGTAATTTAGAAAGAAAAGAGTTTTGTTTGGCTCACAGTTCTGCAGGTTGTTCAAGAAACATGGTGCCAGCATCTGCTTGGCACCATGCTCAAAGACGGGCCCAGGAAGCTTTCAATTATGGCATAAGATGAAGGGGGATTTGGGGTGATTTTATGTAGGAAAAAAAATTTTTTTTTTTTGAGATGGAGTCTTGCTCTGTCACCCAGGCTGGAGTGCAGTGGCGCCATCTCAGCTCACTGCAACCTGTGCTTCCTGGGTTCAAGAGATTCTTCTGCCTCAGCCTCCCAAGCAGCTGGGACTACAGGCCTGCACCACCATGCCCAGCTAATTTTTTATATTTTTAGTAGAGACGGGGTTTTGCCATATTGGCCAGGATGCTCTTGAACTCCTGGCCTCAAGTGATCCACCTACCTCTGCCTCCCAAAGGGCTGGGATTACAGGTATGAGCCACTGCACCCAGCCAAGAACATTATTTTAGATTTATTTATCTTGAAAAATTGTATTATAAAGTTTATTTTAATGTAGTCTTAACGATATATATTTGTTTATTCCTGGAGTCCCCAGCCCCCTGGCCACAAACCAGTAGCAGTCCATGGCTATTAGGAACAGGGCTGCACAGCAGGAGGTGAGGGGCGGGCAAGTGGGCATTACCACCTGGCTCTGCCTCCTGTCAGATCAGCAGCAGCATTAGATTCTCATAGGAGCAAGAACCCTATTGTGAACTGCACCTGCGGGGGATCTAGGTTGTATGCTGATCTAAGGTGGGGCAGTGTCATCCGTCCCTACTTCCGTCCTCCCATCCATGGAAAAAATGTCTCCCATGAAACCCATCCCTGGTGCCAAAAAGGTTGGGGACCACTGTTTATTCAACAAATATGTCTTGAGGACATTATATGCAGCACATACTGCTCCAATTCATAAAGGCTCATCTTAGCTTCTCCACATTTAACTCCTGACATGTTGTTTAATTTATCTTAAGTCACTTACATTAAAAACTATTTTTGGGCCGGGTGCAGTGGCTCACGCCTGTAACCCCAGCACTTTGGGAGGCCGAGGCGGGCGGATCACGAGGTCAAGAGATCGAGACCATCCTGGTCAACATGGTGTGAAACCCCGTCTCTACTGAAAATACAAAAAAATTAGCTGGGCGTGGTGGCGCGCGCCTGTAGTCCCAGCTACTCGGGAGGCTGAGGCAGGAGAATTGCTTGAACCCGGGCAGCGGAGGTTGCAGTGAGCCGAGGTCGCGCCACCACACTCCAGCCTGGCGCCTGGTGACAGAGTGAGACTGTCTCAAAAAAAAAAAAAAACTATTTTTGTTGACAAACATAAATTCCAAACTGGCATCATATCCCATATGGTTTGAAGACTAAATTCATATCAAAATATATATTCAAGTTAAACCCATGTTAGGCCAATGAAATCTAGAAAAAAAAAACTGCCTTTACTTCCTAAACTTTGAATTCATGCACTTTAAATTGTAAAATGGTTTGTTTTAGTATTTGTATGTTTTCTTTTGTTTTCTTTTATTCTTTTATCTTTTTTATTTTTATTTTATTTCAAGATTATCCTGGCCAACATGACAAAACCCCAGTTCTACTAAAACTACAAAAAATTAGCTGGGCGTGGTGGCACACGCCTGTAGTCCCAGCTACTCGGGAGGCTGAGGCAGAAGAATCGCTTGAACCCAGGAGGCAGAGGTTGCAGTGAGCCAAGATCACGCCACTGCACTCCAGCCTGGGTGACAGAGCAAGACTCCGTCTCAAAAAAACAAAACAAAAACCTCTGTACTTAAAATCTATCATAGAGTAAGTAAAGTGATAAAATAAAAAAACCTCTGTACATACAATCACCTCATAATCTATCATAGAGTAAGTAAAATGATAAAATAATTTTAATAAATCTTCAGAAAAATTCTGCGAGTGTGATTTTTTTTTTTTTTCTTTTGAGAAAGGGTTTTACTGTCATCACCCAGGCTGGAGTGCAGTGGTACAATCTTTGCTCACTTCAACCTCCACCTTCTGGGTTTAAGTGATTCTCCTGCCTCAGCCTCCCAAGTAGCTGGGACTACAGGCACGCACCACCACGCCTGGCTAATTTCTGTATTTTTAGTAGAGACAGGGTTTTACTATGTTGGCCTGACTGGTCTAGAACTCCTGACCTCAGGTGATCCACTCACCTAGGCCTCCCAAAGTGCTGGGATTATAGGCGTGAGCCGCTGCACCTGGCCAGATTCTGTGATTCTGTTATTGTTTGTGGGTCGGGATCATAGGGTTGCTGGGCTCTGGAGGGGCACTGTTTATACAGAATAGAATGTAAAGGGCACTGGAACTGAATGAAGACAGGAGATTGCCAGGGGAAGCGGTGCACGCCTGTAGTCCCAGCTATTCAGGAGGCTGAGGTGGGAGGGTCACTTGAGCCAAGAAGTTTGAGACCAAGCTGAGAAACACAATAAGACCTTGTTTTTAAAATAAATAAATAAATAAATAGAAAGAAAGAAAGAAAGAAAGAAAGAAATCAAAGGGTCTCACTCTGTCTGGGCTGCAGTGGTGTGATTATAGCTCAGCGATTTCTCAAATTCCTGGGCTCAAGCAATCCTCCCTCCTAAGCCACCCAAGTAACTGGGATTGTAGGCACACACTACCCCACCTAGCTAGTTTGTTATTTTTCGTGGAGATGGGGCCTTGCTATGCTGTCCAGACTAATCTTCAACTCCTGGGCTTAGGCGATTCTCCTGCCTTGGCCTCCCAAAGCACTGGGATTGCAGTTGTAAGACACCACACCCCACCATGAATACATTTAGAAGGACCATTTTGAGCCTACCAAGAGGACCCTCAACTACATAGGCTCCTAAGTAGGAGAGAGGATTGCCAGAAGCTTCTCCTACAGGCAGCGTCTGCCAGGCCAGAAACTTTGAAGGAACCAGAGAAGGAGCTCTACCAGTGAGGGCTCTGAAACCAAGCAGAACTCTTTTTTTTTTTTTTTTTTTTTTTTGAGACAGTCTTGCTCTGTCACCCAGGCTGGAGTACAGTGGTGCAATCTCTCAGCTCACTGCAACCTTCACCTCCTTGGTTCAAGCAATTCTCCTGCCTCAGCCTCCCAAGTAGCTGGGACTACAGGCACACCACCACCACACCCAGCTAATTTTTTTTATTTTTAGTACAGACAGGGTTTAGCCATGTTAGCCAGGCTGTTCCCGAACTCTTGACCTCAAGTGATCTACCCTCTTTGGCTTTCAAAATGCTGGGACTACAGGTGTGAGCCACCACGCCCGGCCCCAAGCAGAACTCTTCTAAACCATCAACCATGGAGAGCTCACTAGGACCACCTGTGCTAGAGGAAACGCTGAATTCATTTTCTATTCATTATGCAGAAGATACGATATCACTCTTGCCATATAAAGAAGTGTGTCACCTATCAAGAACCAGTCTTGTGAAAACATTTGCAGTGTGTCTTTTAATTAAATTTATAAACATCTTTCCATCCTGGATTTGTGACTGATTCCACTGCAGCTCTGTGGTGATTTTGGCGTGGTGATTCCTGTTCTCCGGATGGTCTGTAGCACACCCTCTCCCAGTTGTCCAACCAAACCCTAGTTGAAGTGCAGCTTTAAGGGGATTTGGCAGATGTAAAGATAGCCCGAAATCCTTGAGTTAATCACAAGTCATAAGATGAGGACTTGGCTGACCCAAGCACGTGGAAACCCTTTAAACAGCCCATGCACATTCCCTGAGGTTTAGAGATGCAGACAGCAGAGGGGAGAGGATCCTCAAAGTAACTTCTCTATGGCCAACCCTCCAGACTCAGCTCAATTCAAACATCCTACACATGGAAAATGAAAGAAAAAAAAGAGTCAGAAAGTGTACTGTGATAGCTGGTAGCTGATTGAGCCAACATTGGATGAGTTAGATCAGAAGATGAAGGAAGCTGAGAGAGAACTTCAGGAAGAAGAGGCCAGGGGAACGTCTCTGGCCCACCTTCAGCATTCATCATCGGAAATCCTGCTATATCTTACAGATGTTTCATTAGCAGTGTTGGGAAAAGCAGCAAAGGAGAAAGGACTTACAGAGTGCCTACATAAATTGGTTATGTGTAACATATAAACAAGGAACAACAAAAACTGCGGAAGGCCACAGGAGGCCTCTGAGGAGGGAGGCCTCCGCATGCCTCATGTTCCACTGCAGGGTGACCTCGGCTCTGTTACCATAAACATTGTGCTCAAGGATGTAAAACCCCTTCGTAGCTCTATGATGTAGCCAGACTTGTAGGTTCCTTGTAAGGTCCGCATTCCAGCAGCTGCACATAGATAATAGGTTAAAGATAATCACATGTTCTTGTTTTGTGAAACTCCCAAACAAGCCACTATTATCAGTCCTTAGGATGACACACCAGTTCTGGCTCACTGATTCACTTCCGGCTCACTGATTCACCCCACCATTACTCCATCCTTCCCCTGTAGATCAAAGTCATTGTAATCAGTAAATAGTGTGGATGATCAGAGCTCGGGGCTTTCATTGCCTCCTCCAGAGTAATAAGTGATGGCCCCCTGGTCCCACGGTCTCTCTTAATCTGTCTTTTTCTCATTCCTTTGTCGCCACTGAACTTGGGGTACCCACAGGTGATGTAGGCCTGGTTCCCTACATTCTGGTGCCCAACATGGGGCTCATGGATCCCTACATTCTGGCACCCAATATGTGGGGCTCATGAATCCCTATGTTCTGGCACCCAGTGGGTGGGGCTCATGGATTCCCTACAAGCAGAAAGCCATCAGCAGAGAACTGTATGTGTATTGTCTGAAAGAAGGTTATGCAGATCCAAACCTGAGTTATGAGGCCTTGTGCTGCCTGTGGTGTGTTCAGACTCAGGATACCAACTTTGGAACCAACTGCATCTGCTGGGTTGTATAGGGCACCCCTGACGTAAGTGACTCCATCTTAGAAAAAGACTTTATTTTACATTTCAAAAGCCATTATGCCAGTAGGACCAGATGTTTGCCTAATCAATGGAGACAACACCCAACCAGATAAGGACATGACCCTTTACTATCAGCACTCATCAGAGGACTCAAGGGTCATAAGATGAGCCAGACTTCACCAGCCAGTAGCCATCGTGACAGACCCCATCTTGCTGGTGCTTGTGATCGACACCTGGCATCTGCCACCAAGAGTTTGCTCAAATCAAAAACTCTTCCTTATGAGACGTTGACAACTGTCCAGATCAGCCCGGGACACCCTCCTTGTCTACGTCGCTCTCCCTGGACTGGTTCATTAACCCTTATTCCTATCCGCTTTTCTCTTGATGTTAAATGTTACTTGTTTCATGTTTAATCTATAACATTTACATATTAAGTGCACTATTATGAATGGTTTGCAATATCGACTGACTTATGGAGTGGCTTGAACTTGTGTGCCCACAGTTCTGACTACTGAGTAAGCAGTTAGTATTTAGGAGATTGCCTGTGTAGCTCAGAGCTTGTGGCTTTTATGATTGAAATGGCATCAGTAAAAATCTCACCTTGTGGAAAGACACAAACATAGGTGGACCTCGTTCTGTCTGACCTTGCACTGCTCACGACATGGACCCCCCAAAGGGGCCAGGGGGAAGCTGGCAGTGTGGTGGAGAGAGTGCCCTTCGGCCACAAAAGCTGTCCCTGCAGTGGCGACTCTGGCCCGACTCCCACTTCACCCTGGACTTTGAACTTCCATGATGTCTGGGGCTCCCAGAGCCTCTAGGTCCCCCAAAAGTGATCTATATTGAGGACATCCGGAACTGGCATGGGTGCCCCAAACACTGAGTATGTCATGGTCACCTCCCAAAACACCCCTAGCTCTTCCCAGCAGCAAGGCTCTCTGAACCAGATCTGAAAACTGATCCCAATTGCATTTGAGAGACAAGGACATATCACAGTTCTGTGTCCTCAGAACACCTTTACTCCCCAGACCCAAAGTCATGAAAGTAAAATTTGAAAGTGAAAAAGAAGGAAAAATAAAACAGATAAATAGTCTCCAGAGAGAAGATGTTGACTCCTGCTCCTTTAGGGTCCTTCACAGGCTGGAAGATAGCAGCAAGCAACTCAGAGCAAGGAAACGCCCAATTAATGGGTGGAGAAATGCAACCTGTGCTTTCACGTTCTTTCCACCAGGTGGCGCGTGCTGAGCCTTAACTTCGAAAAAAGGATTTTGCTTGAGTGGCTTGTATTTCCTTTCTAGTACAAATAGAAAATTTGCTTTCTAGGAGTGAGAGGTTTAGCCCAGGAGGAAGAAAATCAAACTCAGGTCCAAAATTATGGGAAAAAATTTTTTTTCTGTTTTTCTCCCCAGGCTTCTGCCTTTATGCTCTCAGGAATTACTGCTGCTGAACTGGAAGCAGAGATTGTCCCTGGCCCTTCCTGACCAGTAAATGGTTGTTAAGCATTTCATGACGTCACCTGTTTTCTTGATGTACTTAAGTATGGAGATATTTGTGGGATGAGGGAATGGTGTTTGTTTTGGGGGTTTTTGTTTGTTGTGTTTGCTTTGTTGTTTTTGAATCTCGCTCTGTTGCCCAGGCTGGAGTGCAGTAGCACAATCTCAGCTCACTGCAACCTCCGCCTCCCAGGTTCAAGCAATTCTCTTGCTTCAGCCTCCTGAGTAGCTGGGACTACAGGTGCACACCATTGCGCTTGGCTAATTTTTTTATTTTTATTTATTTATTTATTTATTTATTTATTTTGTATTTTTGGTAGAGATGGGGTTTCACCATGGTCACCAGGCTGGTCTCTAACTCCTGACCTCAAGTGATCCACCCATTTCAGCCTCCCAAAGTGCTGGGATTACAGTTGTGAGCCACCGCACCTGGTTAGTGTTCATTTTTAACAGGTAAAAGATTACTGTTGTTTTGTGGGGGGTTTTTTGCCTTTAAGATAGGGTCTCTGTCCCCCAGGCAGGAGTCCAGTGGTGCAACCATAGCTCACAGTAACCTCAAGCTCCTGGACTCAAGCAATCCTCCCTCCTCAGCCTCCCAAGTAGCTGAGACTATAGGCACACACCACAACACCAGGCTAATTTTTTTAATTTTTTGTAGAAACAGAGTCTTGCTATGTTGCCCAGGTTGGTCTTGAACTCCTGGGCTCAAGCAATCCTCCTATCTTGGCCTTTCAAGGCACTGGGATTACAGGCATGAGCCACCATGACCAGCCCAAAAGGTTAGTCTTTTTCATGAGCTGGAAATATTATTCAGGTTTAAAACAGAAGGACTTGCCCAGAATGTTATTTTTACCTTGCCATGTAAAAATAACATTAAAACTGCCTTACGTTATAAGATATATAACTATTTATAAAACAAGGTAGGCCGGGTGCAGAGGCTCACGCCTGTAATCCCAGCACTTTGGGAGGCCGAGGCGGGTGGATCACGAGGTCAAGAGATCGAGACCATCCTGGTCAACATGGTGAAACCCCGTCTCTACTAAAAATACAAAAATTAGCTGGGCATGGTGGCACATGCCTGTAGTCCCAGCTACTCGGGAGGCTGAGGCAGGAGAATTGCTTGAACCCAGGAGGC
>PVKV010010242.1:0-57868 GCA_004027835.1 Alouatta palliata | reverse complement strand
TTAAAAAAAAATAAAAAATTAAAAATAAAACAAGGTGTACTAGAAAGGATATTGGAGTTGGCCGGGAGCGGTGGCTCATGCCTGTAATCCCAGCACTTTGGGAGGTCAAGGCGAGCGGATCATGAGGTCAAGCGATCGAGACCATCCTGGCCAACATGGTGAAACCTGGTCTCTACTAAAAACACAAAAATTAGCTGGACATGGTGGCACACGCCTGTAGTCCCCGCTACTCAGGAGGCTGAGGCAGGAGAATCAGTTGAACCCAGGAGGCAGAGGTTACAGTGAGCCAAGATCACGCCATTGCACTCCAATCACACCACTGCACTCCAGCCTGGCGACAGAGTGCGACTCTGTTTCTCAAAAAAGAAAAAAAAAAGGATATTGGAGTCAAAAAGTTCTGGATTGTCATCTTGGCTCCAACTCTTAGATTTGGAAGATTTTGGTCAAGTTACAATATGTAATATCCTCAGTTTCAATATCCCTAAGGTGGTGATGCTAATAGTTGGAAAACCAGGTGAGAAAATGTCTGTGAGATGCTCAACCAAGTGAGCAAACCAAGTGAGAAAATCCCAAGCCCTGAGATGCTCAACATTACCAGTCATTAGGAAAATGCAATCAAAACCACAATGAGATGCTACTAAACACCCATTAGGAGGGTTACTAACCAAAAAAAAAAGGAAAAACAAATGTTGGAAAATAAATGTTGGCAAAGAAGTAGGAAAAACAAAACCCTTGTGCATTGCTGGTGAGCGTATAAAAGCATGCAGCTGCTGTGAAACAGTTTGGTGGTTCCTCAGAAAGATAAACACAGAGTACGTTCTAGCACTTCTGCTCCTAAGTATATGCCTAAAGGAATTGAAGAGATCCAAACAGATAGTTTGTACAGCCAGGTTCATAGCAGCATTATTCACAATAGCCGAAAGATATTAACAACCCAAGTGTCCATCAACAGATGGATGGATAAAATGTGACATATCCATACAATGGAATATTATTCATCCATGAAAGGGAATAAAGTTCTGATACGTGTTCAACATGGAAACCTTGAGAACACTATGCTGAGTAAAATAAGCTAGACACAAAAGGACAAATATAATGATTCCACTTCTATGAGGTACTTTAGGCAAATTCACAGAGACAGTAAGTAGATTAGAGGTTTACCAGAGGCTGAAGGGATGGAATGAGAATGGGAAGTTATTACTTAATGCCTACAAAGTTTCTGTTCAGTATAATAAATTTTCGCAAATAGATAATGATGTCGGTTGCATAGCATGATGAATGTAATTAATGTCACTGAATCGTAGACTTTAAAATGGTTAAAAAAAAAAAAAAAAGGCCGGGCGCGGTGGCTCACGCCTGTAATCCCAGCACTTTGGGAGGCCGAGGTGGGTGGATCACGAAGTCAAGAGATCGAGACCATCCTAGTCAACATGGTGAAACCCCGTCTCTACTAAAAATACAAAAATTAGCTGGGCATGGTGGCGTGCGCCTGTAGTCCCAGCTACTCGGGAGGCTGAGGCAGGAGAATTGCTTGAACCCAGGAGGCGGAGGTTGCGGTGAGCCAAGGTCGCGCCATTGCACTCCAGCCTGGGTAACAAGAGCGAAACTCCGTCTCAAAAAAAAAAAAAAAAAAAAAATAGGGCGGGCATGATGGTACATGCCTGTGATCTCAGCACTTTGGGAGTCCAAAGCAGGCAGATCACTTCAGGTCAGGAGTTCGAGTCTCTGCTATAAATACAAAAATTATTGGGTGTGTTGGTGCACACCTGTAGTCCCAGCTACTCCAGAGGCTGAGGCGTGAGAATCATTTGAACCCAGGAGGTGGAAGGTTGCAGTGAGCTGAGATCACGGCACTGCACTCCAGCCTGGGTGACAGAACAAGACTCTGTCTCAATAAATAAATAAATGGTGAAAACAGTAAATATTACATATATTTTATCACAGTAAAAACACAAAAAAAGTAATTGGGTGGATTTAGACCAATATTGCATTCAAAATCAAGTACAGATTTGGGAATGATTTTTTTGTTTGTTTGTTTGCTTTTTTGAGATGGAATCTTGCTCTGTTGCCCAGGCTGGAGTGCAATGGTGCAGTCTTGGCTCACTGCAACCTCCACCTCTCAGGTTCAAGCAATTGCCCTGCCTCAGCCTTCCGAGTAGCTGGGGTTACAGACGCCCGCTACCATGCCCGGCTAATTTTTGTATTTTTAGTAGAGATGGGGTTTCACCATGTTGGTCGAGATGGTCTCCATCTCTTGACCTCGTGATCTGCCTGTCTCGGGCTCCCTAAGTGCTGGAATTACAGGCATGAGTCACCGCACCCAACCCTGGAATGGTATTTTTCGAAGTGACTATATTTGGTGATTAAACTTCATTTTCCAAGAAATTAAGGTTTCAAGGCCTGGCACATGTGCATTCAACTCACATGTGCTGAGGTTTCTTCTGGCCCATATTATCCTTCGAGACAGAAGCATCATCAATGAAACCCTGCTGTCCCTGCATGACATGCTCCTGGAACTCCTGGGTGCAGATTACTGCTTAGTCTTAGAAAAGATAGGATCAGAAAGAATGTAGCAAGGGAATGGAATCAGAGGAGAACACTCAGTGAACGCCCTCAAGGCCAACTCATTTGTGTTCTTGATCCCTCCTTTAAGCCTAAATTCTACCCTCTGCATTCTTCTTCAATCCCTCGGTCAGAATTAATTTCTCTCTATCGGATATTTTCAAGGCTCTGTATGGCATTTCTGCAATCTACCCCATGTAGGCTTACACATGCATGCAGCTCATTTAGCATAAGAACCTAAAGGCAGGAAGCTTTCTCTTTCCTTTCCCTTCCTGTTTTCATCACCCCACTCTCACTCCCATCCATCTGCAACAGCCTTGGAAAATGTTTGCCATGACTACTGCATGTCCAAGCTCTATCAAATCCGACAGCAGAGTGGTTTTGCCAATTATTTTTTCTCACAAATAATTGCCTTTTATCTATTTTATTCACTGCAGTCTCAGTTGTTATCAACTCTTACCCACTCCCAAGGCATCCACTCATCACCACATGCTGACAAATCCTGAAAAGTTTAAGATGTAAATAGCACCAAAGGAGAGATCATCTGGAGGAAGGCACTCTGAAAACAGCCTGGAACCCAGCCTTAATGCAACATAGCAACTGGCTTTGTTCACCATATTAAAAAGGGTTAACAGGCCAGGTGCGGTGGCTCCTGCCTGCAATCCCAACATTTTGGGAGGCCAAGGCAGGTAGGTTATTTGAGGCCTGGAGTTCAAGACCAGCCTGGCCAACATGGTGAAACCCTGTCTCTATTAAAAATACAAAAATTAGCCAGACGTGGTGGTGGGTGCCTGTAATCCCAGCTACTTGGGAGGCTGAGGCAGGAGAATCACTCAAACCTGGGAAGTGGAGGTTGCAGTGAGCCGAGATCCAGCCACTGCACTCCAGCCTGGACACTAGACTCTGCCTAAAAAAAAAAAAAAAAAAAAAAGCTGGATGCAGTGACTCACGCCTGTAATTCCAGCACTTTGGGAGGCTAAGGCAGTGGATCACTTGAGGTCAGGAGTTCGAGACCAGCCTGGTTAACATGGTGAAAACCCATCTCTACTAAAAGTACAAACATTAACTGGACGTGGTGGCATGTGCCTGTAATCCCAGCTACTCAGGAGGCTGAGGCAGGAGAATAGTTTCAACCTGGGAGGTGGAGGTTGCAGTGAGCCAAGATCACACCACTGCTCTCCAGCCTGGGTGACAAGAGTGAGACTTCATCTCAAAAAAAAAAAAAAGAAAAAGAAAAAAAGAAAAACAAAACAATTAATATGTAATCTTTGTCCCTCAAGGAGCTAAGTGTCTCTGTACAATAATTCTTCACTAAAAACTCTCCCTATTGCAGAATACCTTTCTTCGTTGCACAAGATTTAAGTCAGGAAGGAACCATTATTTAAATACATTCCACATATCTCATTTAATTTTTACACCAACCCAGTGAAGTCCTTCTCAGTGTGGCTTTTGTTGACCTCTTGGCCTCTCTCATCAATCTCAACCTAGCACCCCATTTTCCAACCATACAAAGCTACCTCCAGTCCCTGAACGCACCAGCTGACTCTCCTCTCCAATCTTCTTTTTTTTTTTTCTGAGACAGAGTCTTGCCCTGTTGCCCGGGTTGGAGTGTAGTGGCTCAGTCTCAGCTCACTGAAACCTCCACCTCCCAGGTTCAAGCCATTCTCCTGCCTCAGCCTTGTGAGTAGCTGGGACTACAGACGTATGACACCACACCAGCTAATATTTTGTATTTTCAGTAGAGACAGGGTTTCACCATGTTGGTCAGGCCGGTCTCAAACTCCCAACCTCAGGTGATCCAACCACCTCAGCCTCCCAAAGTGCTGGGATTGCAGGTGTGAACCACTGTGCCCGGCCTTCCAATCTTCTATAAATGGTGTTTTTTCTGCAAGGACTCCTGCCTGCTCCCAACATTCTACTAGTTACTATCTACTCATCTTTCAGGTATTATCTCAGAAGACTTTCCTTCTTAAAAACCTTCCATGCCAGCTTCATGCTGCCAAGACTGAGTTAACTCTCTGCCCTTTAGGATCCCCTGGGACCAATTATCCCTCTGGAGACACTAACCAGAATCTTAAAATGAAAGTGTGTGTTAACTTGTCTGTTTTCTCTACTAGGCTGAGAAGTCCTTAAGAGAAGTGGCCATTTGTGTACCCAGAACTTCACTAATTACCTGGTGCATGATCAACATTCAACAATATCTGTTCAATGGCCATGATCAGTATTCTTTTCCTGTATTCTACACATAAGGAAGCTGGAACTAAGGAAGTTTAAGAATGTGACCATAGTTGGCACGGTGGCCTCATGCCTGTAATCCTAGCACTTTGGGAGGCCAAGGCAGGCAGATTGCCTCAGCTCAGAAGTTCGAGACCAGGCTGGGCAACATGGTGAAACCCTGTCTCTACTAAAAATACAAAAAATTAGCCAGGTGTGGTGACACACAGCTGTAGTTCCAGCTACTCAGGAGACTGAGGCATGAGAATCTCTTGAACCCAGGAGGCAAAGGTTACAGTGAGCCAACATCACACCACTGAACTCCAGCCTGGGCAACAAAGCAACTCTGTCTCAAAAAAAAAAAAAAAAAGTGTCCATTGAAACAGAGCTTACAAGCAGAACACCTAGATTTGAGCCCAGTTCCTTCTGGTTCAAGAGTTCACAAAATAAGTGAATCCCTTTACCAGAGTGTGTGAGAATTTAATCAAGGACTATTCAAAATGTCCCATTGGAATCATCAGTTCTTTCTTTATTTTACCATAATATTCCATCAGAACTCACCCGCACTGTCCAATGAAAAGCTTATAGCTCAAGCAGGGTGAGGTGGCTCACGCCTATAATCCCAACATATTGGGAGGCTGAGGAGGGCGAATCACGAGGTCAGGAGATCGAGACCAGCCTGGTGAAACCCCGTCTCTACTAAAACTACAAAAAATTATCTGGCAGTGGTGGCGGGTGCCTGTAATCCCCGCTACTCAGGAGGCTGAGGCAGGAGAATCACTTGAACCCAGGAGGCAGAGGTTGTAGTAAGCCGAGATCGCGCCACTGCACTCCAGCCTGGGTGACAGAGCAAGACTGTCTCAAAAAACAAACAAAAAAAAAAACAACCTCACCGCTCAGATTTATAAACAGAACTCAAAGGCAGGGGCTGTATTTATGAGGTACAGCGAGGGAAGTTGAGAAAAAGATGGCATCTCCTTTTCCCATTGCTTTTTTTTCTCTCAGCTGTATATGTTTTGGGGTCCTAATGTCAAATAATAAGGCCTCAGAGTTTTGCTGGAAACCTTCCTACTACGGTTTAAATATTTGTTCCCTCCCACACTCATGTAAAATTTAATTACCAGCAGCCGGGCGTGGTGGCTCACACCTGTAATCCAAGCACTTTGGAACCAAGGCGGGCAGATCACCTGAGGTCAAGAGTTCAAGACCAGCCTGACCAACATGGTGAAATCCCATGTTTTAAAAAAAATTAATTAATTAATTAATTACCAGCTGGCATGGTGGCTCATGCCTGTAATCCTAGCACTTTGTGAGGCTAAGGTGGGAGGATCACTTGAGCTCAAGAGTCCCCAAGACCAGCCTGGGCAACATAGTGAGACCCCGTCTCTATTTTTTAAAAATATTTTTAAATAAAAAATTAAATTAGATTCTGGAGGAGGATCCAAGATGGCGGATTAGACACAACTCCAGGGCACAACACCCAGTGAAAGAGACGCAGAAACCCAGAGATCTCCTAGCTCCAACCGAGGTACCAGGTGCATTTCAACGGGTCTGGTCCGAGGGTGAGCAAAGCCCACTCAGGGCAGACTGAGGCGGGGAGGGGTGCTGCTTGACCCAGAAAGTGCATCTGACCTGCGAGTCGGAGGCTCCATCCACCTCTGGCGCTCCGGTCCAGATACAGCGCTTTCCCCAAAGCCTCAGCAATACACAGAACAGGGGATCTTTGCCAGTCAAGCGCCGGGAATTACAAGTGCGGAGTTGAACAAGAGTCTGCAGACTGAGCTAACGCCCCCTCCCCATGCCCGGAGAGAGAGGGAGCTGTAAGTGGGAGCAGCTGGGCGGCCCCTACCCCACGACCTGAGAGAGAGAAAGCTGAAAGGGGGAGACTGCCAGGTGTGGCTGGGCGGGTCCCTAACCTCCCCCACAAACCCCAGAGGGCTGAAGCTCTGACTCTAGTGGGTTGCGTAGCCAGTGCCACAGTCTGAGAGGAACCCTGAATGATCCAGCTCAGTGGAGGAAGGGCACAACCCACCACTAGCGGGGTGGGACTGGGCTACATGTTTTAACAAAAAACACAGGAAGCCTACCTAGCAATGGAACAGCATTCTCCACAGCCCAGCAGCGCCTACACGTCAGCGGAAGAGGCGGGCCTAATCTCCCAGAATAAATAAAAAAGACACAGGAAGCTTCCCTAGTAACCTGAAGGAGTCCCTAGAAACCCAGTAGCGCCCCCTACAGGCAGACAAGCAACTTCATCAAGCAGCTCTCTGACACCACAGCCAGGTAAATCCACAAAGATGGGAAAAAAACAGCTCAAAAAAGGTGAAACCACCAAAGACCAGAACACCTCTTCTCCTTCAAGCGATCACAACTCCTCAACAACACAAATCACAACTTGACCGAGAAGGAGTGTGAAGAATTGACGGAAACAGGATTCAGAAGGTGGATAATAACAAACTTCTCAGAGCTAAAGGAACACGTTCTAACTCAATGCAAAGAAACCAAAAACCTTGAAAAAAGGTTAGACGAAATGCTAAATAGAATAACCAGCTTAGAGAAGAATATAAACGACTTGATGGAGTTGAAGAACACAGCATGAGAACTATGTGAAGCAAACACTAGTTTTAATAGCTGAATCGATCAAGCAGAAGAAAGGATATCAGAGATTGAAGATCAACTCAATGAAGTAAAAAGAGAAGGCAATACAAGAGAAAAAACAGTGAAAAGAAACGAACAAAGCCTCCAAGAAATAGGGGATTCTGTGAAAAAACCTAATCTACACTTGATCGGTGTACCTGAATATGACAGGGAGAATGAATCCAAGCTGGAAAACACACTCCAGGATATTATCCAGGGGAACTTCCCAAGCCTAGCAAGGCAGTCCAGATTTCAAATTCAAGAAATAGAGAGAACTCCACAAAGATATTCCTCAAGAAGAACAATCCCAAGGCACATAATTGTCAGATTCACCAGGGTCGAAATGAAGGAAAAAATGCTAAGGGCAGCCAGAGAGAAAGGTCAGGTCACCCACAGAGGGAAGCTAATCAGACTCACAGCAGATCTCTCGGCAGAAACCCTACAAGCCAGAAGAGAGTGGGGGCCAATATTCAACATCCTTAAAGAAAAGAACTTTCAACCCAGAATCTCATATTCAGCCAAACTAAGCTTCATAAGTGAAAGAGAAATAAAACCCTTTCCGGACAAGCAATTATTGAGAGATTTTGTCACCACCAGACCTGCCCTACAAGAACTCCTGAAAGAAACACTAAGCATGGAAAGGAACAAGTACCAGTCACTGCAAAAGCAAACCAGTTGGCAAAGACCAAAAATGCAATGAAGAAAATGAGTCAACTAATAAGAAAAAAACCAGCCAGTAACAAAATGGCAGGATCAAATTCACACATAACAATATTAACATTGAATGTAAATGGCCCAAACGCCCCAATCAAAAGACACAGACTGGCAAAAAAAACTTTTGCAATCTACCCATCTGACAAAGGGCTAATATCCAGAATCTACAAAGAACTAAAACAGATATACAAGAAAAAAACAAACAACCCCATTCAAAAGTGGGCGAAGGATATATGTCCTCTTTTCAAAAGAGGACATATATGAGGCCAACAAACATATGAAAAAATGCTCATCATCACTGGTCATTAGAGAAATGCAAATCAAAACCACACTGAGATATCATCTCACACCAGTTAGAATGGTAATCATTAAAAAATCGGGAGACAACAGATGCTGGAGAGGATGTGGAGAAATAGGAACACTCTTACACAGTTGGTGGGAGTATAAATTAGTTCAACCATTGTGGAAGACAGTGTGGTGATTTCTCAAGGATCTAGAACCAGAATACCATTTGACCCAGAAATCCCACTATTGGGTATATACCCAAAGAACTATAAATTGTTCTACTATAAAGACACATACACACGTATGTTCATTGCAGCCCTGTGTACAATAACAAATACCTGGAACCAACCGAAATGCCCATCAATGATAGACTGGACAAAGCAAATGTGGTACATATACACCATGGAATACTATGCAGCCATAAAAAAAACGATGAGTTTGTGTCCTTTGTAGGGACTTGGATGAATCTGGAAACCATCATTCTCAGCAAACTGACCCAAGAACAGAAAGCCAAGCACCATATGTTCTCACTCATAGGTGGGTGTTGAACAATGAGAACACGTGGACTCAGGGAGAGGAGCATCACACACAGGGGACAGTTGGGGGTGGGGTAGGGGAGAGACAATGGGGGGTGGGGAGAGAGGGGATGGTGGGGAGGGATAACATGGGGAGAAATGCCAGGTATAGTATGCACCTAAAGTAAAATAAATAAATTATTTTAAAAAATTAAATCAATCCAGATGCTTCAGGAAAAATTTTAATTAATTAATTATCCTTGTAACAGAAGTAAGAGGTGAAAACTTTAAGAGGTGATTAGGCCATGAGACCCTGTCCTCGTGAATAGATTCATGTTCTGATCATGGGGGTGGATTCTTTATAAAAGAACAAATTCTGCTCACCTTTCCCTCTCTCTCTGCCCCCTCCCCTTTGCTTTTCTGCTATGTGTTACCTTCTGCCATGTTAGGACACAGCCAGAAGGCTCCCATCAGAGGAGGGCATCTCAATTTTTTTGTTTGTTTTTTTTTTTTTAGACAAGTCTTACTCTGTCACCTAGGCTGGAATGCAGTGGCATGATCTCGGCTCACTGCAACCTCCACCTCCCAGGTTCAAGCCATTCTCCTGCCTCAGCCTCCCGAGTAGCTGGAATTACAGATTTGCATCACCACGGCTGGCTAATTTCTGTATTTTTAGTAGAGACAAAGTTTTACCATATTGGCCAGGCTGGTCTCAAACTCCTGACCTCAGGTGATCTACCTGCCTCAGCTTCCCAAAGTGCTGGGATTACAGGTATGAGCTACTGCGCCTGGCCAGGCATCTCGATCTTGAACTTCCCAGCTTCCAGTGACATACAAATTTTTGTGTTTTATAAATGACCCAGTTTGTGGAATTCTGTTACAGCAGCACAAAATGAGCTAAGATACTTCTCTTTTCACTGATAGAGAAAAACAGCCAATTCAGTGAACTGGTTGAGCTGCCCACCTAATTATGCTGTGTCTGGAACTCTTTAGGGCCCTTGGGGTACCTATAAAAGCCACAGTTACATTTCACGATGAGAATATTTTCACTGAGACCAGAGGTACTTTCAGGCTTTGCAAGTTCTCAGTGCTGCCTGCCAGAAAGCAGCCATGCTTCTTCAGCACAAGGAGCTCAGAGCGATCCTGGCCTTGCCCACTGAGTGGGTTATCTATTGCTGTGTAAGAAACTACTCCAAAATGAAAGGCTTAACAAATATTGTTATCTCACAGTTTCCGTGGGTCAGGAGTTAAAAAGCGACTTAGCTGGATAGTTTGGAGGAGGGTCTTTCCTGAGGTCGCAGTCAGGACATTAGCTTAGGCTGCAGTCATCTGAAAGCTCAACTGGAGATGGAGAATCTACTATTCTTATGGAGTTTTTTTGTTTTTATTTATTTTTTTTTTTTGAGACAGGGTCTCGCTTTGTTGCCCAGGCTGGAATGCAGGGTGGCACAATCACAGTTCACTGCAGCCTCAAACTCCCAGGCTCAAACAATCCCAGGCTCAAAAAAACCTGTAGCCTCTGGAACATCCAGGACTACAGGTGCACAGCACCACGCCAGCTAATTTTTAAATTTTTTTGTAGAGACAGGAGCTTCCTATGTTGCCCAACCTGGTCTTGAACTCTTGGCCTCAAGTGATCCTCCCACCTCAACCTCCCACAGGGCTGAGATTATAGCTATGAGCCACTGCACCTGGCTGGCCAGGAACTACTTCTTAAATGACTCATTCACATGGCTGTTATCAAGAGACTTCAGTGTCTTGCTGGCTTTTGGCAGGCGGCCTCAGTTCCTTGCCATTTGGGCATATTCATTTTGTTGCTTGAGTGTCCTCATAAGATGGCACTGGTTTCCCTATAGGCAGTTATCCCAGAGAAAGAGCAAGGAAGAAATCGCATCATCTTTTATGACCTAGTTTCAGAAGTCACACATCATTGTTCCCACAACGTCTTATACATTAAAAGTTGGGCAGTACAACCCACATTCAAAAGCAGGAGAACTATCAAAGGAGAACTGACAAAGTGTTTGTGAACATGTTTTTTTATAAGTTTTGTTTTGTCTTGTTTTGTTTTGTTTTGTTTGGAGACTACAGTCTCTCTATTTTGCCCAAACTAGGCTTAGCTCAAATTCACAATCATCCCTGGGACTACAAATATGCACCACCATACCCATATAAACATATTTTTTAAATCACTGCACCCATGCATTTAACAAAGCATAGATTCACAGACATAAACTTCTTCCTTACTTATGAGGGGCATTTGACCTCTCTCACTCAAGTGCCCTAAGCTGTATCTCAGGTCCTGAGAAGTTCCCACACATCAGAAATTAATTAGTTTCTTGACTCTAACACCTGTTGATGAACGGTTTGAGCCCTTCTTCACGCCAAAGTGTCAATCATTCACTATTGAGAAAAATATTTACAATGTCCGAAGTACTAAGCAGAAAAATATGGAACCCCTGTAATCCCAGCACTTTGGAAGACTGAGGTGGGCAGATCACTGGGTCAGAATTTCCAGACCAGCCTGACCAACATAGTGAAACCCCGTCTCTACTAAAAACACAAAAATTAGCCGGGCATGGTGGTGGGCACCTATAATCCCAGCTACTGAGGAGGCTGAGACAGGAGAATCGCTTGAACCCAGGAGGTGGAAGTTGCAGTGAGCCGAGATCACGCCACTGCACTCCAGCCTGGGCAACAAGAGTGAAACTCTGTCTTATAAAAATAAATAAACAAATAAATATTTTTTTAATGGAATGTAGGGCTAAAACCCAGTGTCCCTAACTCAGATGATTCACAGTTTAGTATGAGAAATAATAAACAGGTATTACAATCAGTTTGATAAGCACTATAATAGAATTATGCTTCAGGGGCTACACAGCACATAAAAGAGGTAACTGCATATAGATTGGAGAGTGAGAAGAGGAGGAGACATATATACCTGGTGAGATCACCTTGGAGATGAGCTCTTAATGATGAGTAGATTTAGTGAAGCAAAAAGTAAGCGAAGAACAGGTTAAGGGATCCTAAGCCCATTCAAAGACATTAAAGTAGAAAGAACATGGAATATTTTGAATTTTCACATGGTTTCTTAGGACTGGCATACAATAGAATTCAAGGTGGGAAATAGCCAGAAATGAGGCTAGACAGGGGCCTCCGTTCTAAGGAATCTGGAATTTTTCTACAGTCAGCAGGGAGCCATCAAACTACTTTAAGCAGCTGGGACAAAAGGAAGTTTGCTTTTTTAAATTTTTCTTCTTTTTTCCTTGAGACAGAGTATTGTTCTGTCACCCAGGCTGGAGTGTAGCAGTTCGATCCCAGGTCACTGCACCCTCTGCCTCCCCAGTTCAAGCGATTCTCCTGCCTCAGCCTCCTGAGTTGCTGGGATTACAGGTGTGCGCCCTCACACCTAACCTCAGGTGATCCACCCGCCTGAGCCTACCAAAGTGCTGGGATTACAGGCATGAACCACCATGCCCAGCACAAATTTGCACTTAAAACGTGACTACTAGGTTGGGTGCAGTGGTTTACACCTGTAATCCCAGCAATTTGGGAGGCCAAGGCTAGCAGATTGCCTGAAATCAGGAGTTCGAGACCAGCCTAACCAACATGGTAAAACCCCTATCTCTACTACAAATACAAAAATTAGCCAGGTGTGGTGGTGGGCGCCTGTAATCCCAGCTACTTGGGAGGCTGAGGCAGAGAATCGCTTGAAAACCCAGAAGGCAGAGGTGGCAGTCAGCTGAGATTGTGCCACTGCACTCCAGCCTGGGCAACTCCGTCTCAATAAAAATAATAAAAAGGCTGGGCGAGGTGGCTCATGCCTGTAATCCTAGCACTTTGGAAAGCCAAGGTGAGTGGATCACCTGAGGTCAGGAGTTCAAGACCAGCCTGGCCATCAGGGTGAAACCCCATCTTTAAAAATAAATAAATAAATACATAAAATAAAAAGATGTATAAATAAAATAAAGAAAATAAATAAAATAAAATAAAATAAAATAAAGAAATGAGGAGGGACCATGTAAGGAGTAACAGTGATCGTGAAGGAGAGGGGTGGTTTGAAAGACTAGAAGGTAAGGAATTGATACATTAATAATTTAGTTCAGTATACTGAGTCACGTGGGGGTGACAAAGGAACCAACGGAACCTGAGTTTAGGTTTTAAAATAAGACAACTGAAGGAAAGGGAGACACATTCCTAATGAGAAAGGGGAGCAAAAGGAAATCAATTTGGGTTTGGAGTAGATTGAGTTGACGTATTTGTAGGGTAAATGCTAACATGGAATTTCCTCTAGTTGTGTCTCACTAGGCAGATTCATTTGATGTTGGAAATAGATGCTTGGTGCCACAAAGAAAAATTAGCACTGAGACAACGGATCGTATAGCAATGCAATTTTTATTTCCTGGACTGCAGGAAGGGTACTCTCACTGGCCATCTTGACACAAGAGTACAAAGAACAAAGGGAAACAGACAAATGTATCCCTTACACATTTCAGGTCATCCTTACCGCTGTGTCTGATCTCCGTTGGCTGGAGCCAGACCTCACAATCTAAACTGAAATCCGACTGGCTAACAACTTAAAACTTTTATAAACAGGAAAAAGGGCTTAACAAAGTTATTAGCACACTTATTCTTTAATAAGAAAGGAAACTTTAAAAAACAATATTTCTACTTTCCACATCTGAGTTAACATAAAACTAAATTATAGACTTCATGTGAAAAATTATAAGATCATGTTGTGTTATTGTTTTGCTTTCTTTTCAATCTTTTTATGATTTTTTTATTTTGCTTTGTTTTATTTTTATTTTTATTGTCCCATACTTGAGCTGCTTTATTGAATCTTCTTTTATAGACAGATAAGAATTTTATAATTGTTTGAATTTAAATTGTTATTTTCAAATTGCTGAAGGGTATTAGAAAACAACTTCTTTCCTTGCAATTTTTTAAATGCCCCTTTCTAATTGGTTACAGGATAATACATTTATATAACAAAATGATATGTAACTGTTTAAAACAGTTTGTATTAAAAAATATTTAGTGAATGGAGCAATAGTCATGAAATACTCCTAAGCAGAAAAAAAGACAGGTTACAAAATAGTTATACTATGATTCTAATTTTCTAATAAAAATTAGAAAATTTTTATTTATTTTATTAGATTTTAATAAATAAATTTTAATTATTTATTAAAATTATTTATTAAAATCTTAATAAATAAATTTTATTTATTTTATTTTATTAGAAAATAGTTATACTATGATTCTAATTTTCTAATTTTCTAATAAAAATATGTGTGCATCTGTGTAGGCACAGGGAAAAACAGAAGGCAAAACAGCAAAATATAATTATGTCTATCTCTTAAGTGTTAGGATTTGGGATTTTTTTTTTAATTGTCTTATTGTGTTTTTATGCATTTGGTAAATTCAAAACAATGAATATTTCATATACTAGAGTTTAAAAATTAATATGGTTTCCAAATGTTTTGTCTTATAAATTTATTCTATACTTCCAGTGTCAAACCTTAAACTGGAAATAAATTCACTAAGTCAGCAGAAGTTATCTTTGCCTTGTGGGAATAAGAGTAATATATATTTTTTATTTCTTTTTTTCATTGTTTCCATAATAGAAAGGTTTATCATTAGAAATTCTTTTAGAAGGAAACATTTTCAGATATCATGGAAGATGCAAAAATTAAAAAAGGAAATAGGAGGAAACATTTATTTCCTTCCTCTGTCCCACAGAGGTTCACTTTCAGGAAAGTGCCTGATGTTAGTCAGTTGCACCTCCATGTGAATTTGACACCTCTTCCCCAGAGGTATTTACCTTCCTGTTATCCTCTCTAATTAGGAGGAAATCTGAGCTCTATAATGTTCAGATGTCTTGTGGTTTAGCCCACCTACTTCTTTCCTACCAGACTTTCATAAATAGTTTAGCCCTCAAAGGAGATCCCTTCTTCATAATCCATCCTTATCCTACCAGGGACTAATAGCTCTGACTCCACAGTTTCCTCTTTTGGTGATCATGTTTCCCTCATGTTTGGGCTCTCCAGTGTTTTGTGTGAGACTTCCTAACTAGTAAACTGTGTTTGCTGCACAGAGACACTTGTAAGAAAAACCAGAGCAGCCTCCAGTGGCTGAGAGGTGAATTCTTCCTAGGTCTCTTTTTCTTTCCCCTGACCCTTTTTTCTCTCTGCATTTATTGTTGTGGTTGTTGTTTTTGAGACTGTGTGTTGCTCTGTCACCCCGGGTGAAGTGCAATGGCACAATCTCAACTCACTGCAAACTCCACCTCCCGGGTTCAAGCTAGGATTACAGGCACACACCACCACACCTGGCTAATTTTTGTATTTTTAGTAGACAAGGGGTTTTACCATGTTGGCCAGGCTCGTCTCAAACTCCTGGCCTCAAGTGATCCACCTGCCTTGGCTTCCCAAAGTGCTGGGATTACAGGTGTTAAATACAGTAAGTTTTAAAATTTCTCTTCAAATAATCAATATGTCAGTGTGTTCAGCTCCCCTATTCTTTGTTCTCCATTTTAAAGTTTAACTTCCTTGTTCTCTTCACCCTAGTAAACAACCTTCCCACCAGCTCTAATCAGTGGTTCACATTTTTACCCCTGGTTACCTGCTCCATCCTGAGCAACCCCTGGTCACCTGCTCTGACCTGAGTCACCTCTGGTCACCTACTCCATCCTGACTGACCTCTGGTCACCTGCTCTGACCTGAGTCAACTTTAGTTACCTGTTCCATAACCATCTTTCCCACCAAAACTGCTTACCGTGCCACTCTGGCTCGTACTCCTGCTCTCTTTAAAACCGCCAGTCGGATACGCAGGCCCCTCCCCTTACGGGATACAAGTACTTGATGAGGAAAGACGCCCCTTCTTTGCCGCGTTTACTGCGAGAATGAAGACCATTCTCAGCAATCAGGCTGTCGACATTCCAGAAAATGTCGACATTACTCTGAAGGGACACACAGTTATCGTGAAGGGCCCCAGAGGAACCCTGCGGAGGGACTTCAATCACATCAATGTAGAACTCAGTCTTCTTGGAAAGAAAAAAAAGAGGCTCCGGGTTGACAAATGGTGGGGTAACAGAAAGGAACTGGCTACCGTTCGGACTATTTGTAGTCATGTACAGAACATGATCAAGGGTGTTGCGCTGGGCTTCCGTTACAAGATGAGGTCTGTGTATGCTCACTTCCCCATCAACGTCGTTATCCAGGAGAATGGGTCTCTTGTTGAAATCCGAAATTTCTTGGGTGAAAAATACATCCGCAGGGTTCGAATGAGACCAGGAGTTGCTTGTTGAGTATCTCAAGCCCAGGAAGATGAATTAATCCTCGAAGGAAATGATATTGAGCTTGTTTCAAATTCAGCGGCTTTGATTCAGCAAGCTACAACAGTTAAAAACAAGGATATCCGGAAATTTTTGGAGGGTATCTATGTCTCTGAAAAAGGAACTGTTCAGCAGGCTAATGAGTAAGACCTTAGAGTTGTCCAGCTGCAGAAACAAGATGCCCATCATAGCTAAGACCTACTTTTGATATTTAAGTGATATAATAAAAGACCTATTAATTTGGAACTTTTAAAAATAAATAAATAAATAAAATAAAATAAAATAAAATCGCCAGTCGGAATTACCTTAGACTGTGTGGTCCAACTCTAGCTGATAGGGGAATGACACAGCAGTAGGGGCTACCTGTGTCAGGGATAAGAGCCCCTTCCCCTCCCCTGTTCAGGTGTGCTCTCACCATTGTTCTACCTGTGAGACGAACCCTTCCTTTTTTTTGAGACAAGGTCTTACTCTATCACCCAGGCTGGAGTGCAATGGCATGATCTCAGCTCACTGCAACCTCCACCTCCCAGGTTCAAGCAATTCTCTGCTTCAGCCTTCTGAGTAGCTGGAATTACAGGCACATGCCACCAGACCTGGCTAATTTTTGTATATTTTCAGTAGAGACGGGGGTTTCCCCACTTTGGCCAGGCTGGTCTTGAACTCCTGACCTCATGATCCACCCACCTCAGCCTCCCAAAGTGCTGGGATTATAGGCATGAACCACCAAGCCCGACTGAGACACACCCTTCTATAGAAGAAAATATTGTCTTGCTGAGAAAATTTATGTTCGAGTGGTATTTCTTTAGCGGCATCAAAAATTTGCTTCTAACACAGGCATAAGGCACCGAGTCTGGCCTTCCATGCTTTTTGTTGCCGCGTTCATTTACTTAAGATCCCTGGTAAAGAATGTGGCCGTTATAAAGATTTTTAATCTGTTGTACATTTAATCTGAACCTTTCCTCTCCTTTGAATAATTGAAATTTAGCTAACTTAACTTTCGTGACCTATTTTGAATGTGGAACCACAATTATGGAAAAGTCTTAATGATATCACTGAGACCATCAAGCAGATGTATGACAGAAGTGAAACTATTACAGATTGAGGAAAATTAATCATGGCTTGAAGCTATGCCATTTATCTATTAATTAAAAATATTGGTCAGACGCAGTGACTCATGCCTGTAATCCCAGCACTTTGGGAGGCCAAGGCGGGCGGATCACCTGAGGTTGAAAGTTCAAGATCAGGGTGGCCAACATGGTGAAATTCCATCTCTAGTGAAAATAAAAAATTAGCTGGGCCTGGTGGTGCACACCTGTAATCCCAGCTACTCTGGAGGCTAAGCAGGAGAATTGCTAGAACAGGCATGGTAGAGGTTGCAGTGAGCTGAGATCATGCCATTGCACTCCAGCCTGGGAGACAAAAGCAAAACTCCTTCTGAAATATACATATATATATATATACTTATTTATTTATTTATAAATATTTTATATATTGTATTTATTTTATATATATTTAAATTTACATATTATATAAGTGTAGTATATATTTATATATATTTATATTTTTATTTATATAAATATTTATTATATTTATATTATATTTATATATTTATATTATAAATTTACATATTATATAAATGTATTATATATTTATATTTATATATTTATATGTATATATATTATATATTATATATTATATATTTATATTATATACAATATATACTATATATTTTTTATATATTTTATATACTATATTTATATATATAGCTCGGAACATTTTGTAACAGATACAATACTGCTTGAAGTCTTTTTTTATCTACTATTAATTACCCTTTAATAAGGAAGTATATCTGACCTCATCAAAGATGCAGGCCATTATAATAAACTTTTAAAATTCTTAATTCAACCTCTAAATTTTCCTCAAATACTTCCTTCTGTAGCCAAATTACAGATTATTTAAGCTGTTTTTCAGTGATCAGGGATTTTTCTAATCCTTGCAATCTGTGTTGTGAATAAAGAAGACTGGTGGGTAGGCCATAAAACGTCAGTAAAAGTCTATTACAAGCAAAACACAATGCTTAAGCTAATTCCAAATTATGTAACTGGCTCTAACAAATGGGGATTTGAGACCCAAGCTCAAGGCCAGCCCCTGTGGCTCCAGGACACAAGCCTGTCCCTGTGGACCCAGCCTCCAGGCCCACCTCAGCACAGCGCTGTGGCCTCAGACGCCAGGTCAGTCACTGCAGACCCAGCCCTCTAGCTAGCCCTTGCAGACCCAGGCACCAGGGCAGCAACTGCAAACAGGCTCTACGCTAGCCCCTGCAGAATCAGGCTTTAGGGTAGCCTCCATGGACCCAAGAACTTGGTGTGCCCCCACAGGCTCAGACTCCAGAAACATTCTTATGGACTTGGACACCAAGCCTACCCCAATGCCAGGCCAGCCCTTACAGACTAAGGCTCAAGGCCCACTTTGGGGCTAAGTCAGCTTCTGTGGACTCAAGCTTCATGTCAGCACCCATGGATCCAGGATCAAGGCCTGTCCCTGCATATCTAGGCTTCAAAGTAGACACAGTGGACCCAGGCTCCAGGCCCAACCCCACAGACCCAGGCATGATGCCCAGACCCTGTGGACCCAGATACCAGGCCAGTCTGTCTGAGGCCTCCAGCAGTAAGCCTGCCATGATGACCCACCAAGAAACTCTGGTAAGGCTGACTGGTAAAGGGCTTTTCCTAACAAAGTCAATCTGCAAAGATCGAAATAGATAGCCAGGTGAGGTGGCTCACACCTGTAATCCCAGCACTTTAGGAGGCCAAGGCAGGTGGATCACTTGAGGCCATAAGTTTGAGACGAGCCTGGCCAAATGTCAAAACCCAATCTCTACTAGAAATACAAAAATTAATTGGGCATGGTGACGCACAACTGTAATTCCAGCCACTTGGGAATCTCAGGCATGAGAATTGCTTGAACTAGGGAGGGAGGTGAAAGCTGCAGTGAGCCAAGATCACACCACTACACTCCAGCATGAGCAACAGAGTGAGACTCTGTCTTAAAAAAAAAAAAAAAGATTGCCAGGAAGGTGGCTCACGCCTGTAATCCCAGCACTTTGGGAGGCTGAGGCGGGCGGATCACGAGGTCAAGAAATCAAGACCATCCTAGCCAACATGGTAAAACCCTGTCTCTACTAAAAATACAAAATTAGCTGGGTGTGATGGCATACACCTGTAGTCTGAGCTACTCAGGAGACTGAGGCAAAAGAATTGCTTGAACCCAGGAGGTGAAGGTTGCAGTGAGCCAAGATCACACCACTGCACTCAGCCTGGGCGACAGAGCAAGACTCCATCTCAAAATAAATAAATAATTAAATAAAAACAAAGAAAGAAAAGCGCAGAATAGGTGCCTGTTTCTTCAAATGTGCAGATACCAACACATGGTCATAGAAACGCAAATAATCAGGGAAACATGACACCACCAAAGGTTCAAATTAAAGCACCAGTGACAAGAAATGGAAATCCACAAATGATCTGACATAGAATTCGGTTTTGACATAAATCCGAGTTTACAGAAAACACAAGAGTAGGGGAAAATGTAAATGACACTATGATGAAGCAAACAAGACAGATATATGAGACATCCTTTAAGACAACTGGCCTCCTACATCGAATAAGTCAATCTAATAGAAGAAGAACAGGGTAAAGAGATTATATTCTAAATTCAAAAGGGCTGAGCACAGTGGCTCATGCCTGTAATCCCAGCACTTTAGGAGGCCAGGGCAGGCAGATCACCTGAGGCCGGGAGTTCAAGACCAGCCTGGCCAACACGGTGAAACCTTATCTCTACTAAAAATACAAATATTAGCCAGGCATGGTGGCACATGCCTGTAATTTCAGCTACTCAGGAGGCTTAGGCAGAAGAATCATTTGAACTGGAAGGCAGAAGTTACAGTAAGGCAAAGTTACAGTGAGCCAAGATCATGGTACTGCACTCCAGCCTGGGAGACAGAGCAAGACTGTCTCAAAATATATAAATATATGGACCGCGTATTAAAAGAGATTAAGGAATTATTGTCAATTTCCTTAGGGGTCATAATGGCATTGTGGTTATATATGAGAATTTAGTTTAATTTTATGAGATTAAACTAAATACTTTCATGTGTCTCTTATAAAAGAAGAAAATCAGAAATAAATCACATATATTTACATAAATATATGTCTATATATACAGTAACCAACTTACAATGGTTCAACGTAGGATTTTTCAATTTCACAATGCTATGAAAGCAATACATATTCAGTAGAAACTATACTTTGAGTACCTATACAAATACAATCATTCTGTTTTTCACTTTCTTTCCCTTTTTTTTTTTTTTTTTAGGATGGAATCTCACTCTGGCACCCAGGCTGGAGTGCAGTGGAGGCGGGTGGATCACCTCAGCTCAGGAGTTCAAGACCAGCCTGGCCAACATGGCAAAACCCCGTCTCTACTAAAAATACAAAAATGACCTTGGCATGGTGGTACCTGTCTGTAATCCCAGCTATGTGAAAGGCTGAGGCAGGAGAATTTCTTGAACCCGGAAGGCAGAGGTTGCAGTGAGCCGAGATCGGGCCACTGCACTCCAGCCGGGTGACAGAGCGAGTCTCCATCTCAAAAAAAAAAAAAAAAGAAGAAGATAGAAATTCAAATTCCAAATAGCTTCCTGAAGTGATTTCTTGCCCAAGGGAAAAAAAAATAAAAACTTAAAATGATCTTTCTCCTTAAATCACAGCTGCAAACTGAATAGTCTTTATTCTACTATTCCTTATCCTGCATCTTATATTCCTTAAACTTCCCTCTGCCCCTATCTTTTTTTTCTCTTATCTGTTCCCCTCTTTTTCCTAGCTGGCCAGCAACCCTCAAAACTCAATTGCATCTTAAAATTAAACTTCTATTTGAACACAAAAAAGTTCTTATGTTTGATTTTAGGCTCTTATCTTGCTCTCAGTTGAAAGTCATTGTCAAAATCTTTAGAAAGGCTAGACAGAATAGAGAGAAATTGCAAAGAAGAAAAAAAAATACTTGATATGGTCTATCCAACCAGGGGAATTCTATCTTTCTAGTGATTTTACTGGGACTGTGATTAAAGAGCTTTACAGAGTCCTGACACATTCAGATACTTCACTGTCCATGTGACTCCCAATATTCAGAAAAGATAGAAAGAAATAATGAAATTCTAAAACTCAAATTAGCAAAATTCTCCAAGACTCTCATCTATGGCCTAAGGTATTTCCATTGGCTTTAATGATAATGCAATCAACTGTTTCTGGGGCTTGGCAACTCTTTACCCATGACTTAGTAACAGGTTGGCTCCGCAGTCTAGAAAGTTTACCTCTAAATCTAGACATCACCCTGTTCCAAGATGATGTGTCAACTATTTTAAGGGACTAACACAATACATCTGTTTTTATCATCAGTAGATAGGAGAAGCTGTTCTTCAACATTATTCTAAACAACCGTTGCATGACTTAAAATCTGGAGACCTGGGCTGGCATGGTGGCTCACTCCTGTAATCCCAGCACTTTGGGAGGGTAAGGCAGGTGGATCACCTGAGGTCAGGAGTTCGAAACCAGCCTGGCCAACATGGAGAAACCTCGTCTCTACTGAAAATACAAAAATTAGCCAGGTGTGGTGGCGGGTGTCTGTAATCCCAGCTACTCAGGAGACTGAGGCAGAAGAACCTCTTGAAACCAGGAGGAAGGTGGAAGTTGCAGTAAGCCAAGATCGAACCACTGCACTCCAGAGTGGGTGACAAAAAAAAAAAAATCTGGAGACCTGGTTTTTTGGAACAGACTTCAGAGAAAGACAGCCCTTGAACCATGGTGGAAATGACCCTCTCAAGTGTTGTTAACAACTAGCTCAGGAGCAAAACTGTAAGGTGTTGACCCTCCAGTTCATGTCTGAGCCACCCCCAAGATGACTACATCCTAAATCCAGAAATCTGTGAATTCATCACTTTTTGTGAAAAAATGGGACTATGAAGATATAATTAAGCTAAGAGATGAATTACCTTGAGATAGAGAGATGATTTTGGATTTTCCAGGTGAAACCACTGTACTTACAAGCATCCTTATAAGAGGGAAATAAGAGTTTTACAAAGAAAAAGCAATGTGATGAGAGAAGCAGAAAAAGAGAAGGATTTGAAAACACCACATGGCTGGCTTTAAAATTAAGGAATGGATCATGAGCCAATGAATACAGGTGGCCTTCAGAAACCAGAAAAGGCAAGCAAGCAGATTGCCTCCTAAAATCTCCAGAAGGAATTCCATGGACTGATTTTAGACTTCTGACCTCTAAAAATTTAAGAAAATAAACATATGTTCGTTTAAGTCATAAACTCATGAGAATTTGTTACGGCAGCAGTAGAGAACTAAGAAGGATGTCCCTCAGCTAAAGAGACATAAACTATCCCTGAGTTACTGGAAGATTGTCTTTATCAGAGACCTTGACCTGTGTATTCTTAGAAACCTGCAGAAACATACAGTCTTTGGGAAGAGATAGTATTTACCCAACAAGACAACTGTGGGGAATGTAGACATTCCCATCTGAGGTCCGTGCAGTAAGACCACAGGTTGCTACTCTTTAATCTGCGTTCTTTTGTGTTCTGTTTTCCGGCCTTTCTTCTTTTCTCTGTTGCTGATTTGAGACCATTTTCACCTGTTTATGCATTAGACCCCTATTCTTTTCTTTTTTGAGATGGAGTCTCGCTGTGTGGCCTAGGCTGGAGGAAAGCAATGGCACAATCTTGGCTCACTGTAACCTCCGCCTCCCGGGTTCAACCAACTCTCCTGCCTCGGCCTCCCAGGTAGCTGGGATTACAGGCACCTGCCATCATGCCTGGCTAATTTTTGTATTTTTGTAGAGATGGAGTTTCACCATGTTGGCCAGGCTGGTCTTGAACTCCTGACCTCAGGTGGTCCGCCTACCTCAGCCTCCCAAAGTGCTGAGATTACAGGTGTGAGCTACCACACCCAGCCAGATCCCTATTCTTAATTTTGTTTGTTTTGAGACAGACTTGCTCTGTCGCACAGGCTGGAGTGCAGTGGTGCAATCTCGGCTCACTGCAACCTCTATCTCCCAGGTACAAGCCAGGGATGCTGAGAAACACCCTACCGTTCATAGGAGAGCCCCCTCACTCAGCATCAACACCAAGTGAAGTTCTGCCATACAATTCTGATATTAATTACCCAGAGTTAATGAAGATATCACAGGTTAGATTCAAAGTCCTCCACAAGACTGCTCTCACTTCAGACACCAGCTGTCAGTCTTTGGGATCCCCAAGCCTCTTACACTTCCGATTGTCTATGAATGTAGGGGCTTTCCTGACCTCCTGAAATTCAGTAATTCACTAGAATGACTCACAAAATTCTTATCTTGCTGTTTCTACAAATTCTAAACTATTGTATGATGATAATTACTCAGTTCTAATGAAATCCGTGCATTGAAAGACATACTTTAAACTAAACTTCAAAATATCAATAAATCAGATCTTGCAATTCCTTCTCAGAGTTGCTATCTGTGAAGTTAGCATTCTCACCTGCTGTGATAAACAATAAACTCAGCTTTGTGATATTAAAAGGTTATCCTGATGATGTTTGGGAAGCCAGTATTCTACAAGGACAATGAGAAAATTCTACAGCTTACAAAATGGGAAGGCAGATTACAATGAAGAAATGGTAAGAACCCTAGAAGAAAAGACTTCTCATCAGCAAAAATAAATGCTGGAAGACAATGAGGTAACATCTCTGATGTGCTAAAAAAACATAATAGGGAGCCTAAATTTCTATCCAGCAAGTCAGGAAACATTCATTCATTCTATCATTCAACATTCTATCATTCACAAGTCAGGAAAAAATTAAAAATTTATAGATATTCAAGCACTTAGAAATTTACTAACAATAGTCCCTTACAGAAAGAACTACTAAATAAGAAAAAATAAACCTACAGGGAATGAACAGTATAAAGATATATATAAAAATGCAGAAGAATTGTTTAAAAATGCTGGTAAGTCTAAATAAATACTGAGTAGGAAAAAAAAATTAGAATAGCCATCATTTTTTTGTGTGTTTTCAAAAACCAGCTGGCACTCCCAGTTAAATATAGCATATTAAAAGCAAGCATCTAGTTGTGTTTCTTTTTGAAACCTCATAAAAATGACAGTAGATTTTATAGAGAGATATAAGTATCTATATATATATATATTTATCCATATATATGTATATGGATATAAATATATGTACATATATATTCCTCTAGAATGAAAAGAACAGAAAATCTTTTAATAGCAACAAAATGTTGGAGGCTGAAAAGCAAAAAGAAAGTCACTGGGGGAATATTGGCAATCAGTCTAACTTACACCACAGAAACATCCAAAAGACCAAGGAACTGGCAACACTGATACCTCTGGAAGCACATATAAGGGCGGACTCAAAGCCCAGACTTATCTGCAAATCTGTTTAAATTAAACCCCCAGATCTCTAAATACTGCCTAGTCAGGCAACTGTTCCTGCCCTACACCAGCATAAGATTAAAGGTTTATTCTCTGAAAAGTAAAACAAAGAATCTCTTGATTAGGGGGAGACTAGGCATATTTGGCATAATGTTATCATTCTAAAGCAGGATACCCCAAAAGATAAATAAATAAAAATTTAAAAATAAAAACCAGAAAAGGCCCATGAAACAGGACATTCAGAGGCAAAAAGAATTCCCAGCATGAGAGTAAAAGATTCTGCTCTCCAGGGTGATCAAGCTCTGTACTAGTGTAGATGGCAACCAGTCCAGATGAGGATAAGTCAGAAGGCTCCAGAAAGAACTTAATGAAAACGATGATATTAAGAAAACAACTATATTTACCAAGAGAACATTTAAGCGATTGGGAAAGAATATGGGGGCTGAATTACTGAGACATTTTTTGAAAATTAAACAAACAAACAAAAAATAATAATTATTTACTGAAGGAAAGACAGAACATTAAGCAAAAGAAGAAATCATGGCATATGACATGATTTAACTGTGAATAACAATTGTATAGTTTTTAATATTCTAAACACTGAATATTTATATAACAAAATTATGATATAGTTATATAAGAAAAAATAGGTGGCTGAACATGGTGGCTTATGCCTTGTAATTCCAACACTTTGGAGGGCTGAGACAGGAGGATAGCTTGAGGCCAGGAGTTCGAGACCAGCCCAGGCAACAAAGTGAGACTATGCCTCTACAAAATCTTAAAAAAAAAAAAAAAAATAGCTGGTCGCCTGGAGTCCCAGCCACTTGCAGGGGCTGAGGCAAGAGGATCACTTGAATCTGGGACATCAAGGCTGCAGTGAGCCAAGATTGTGCCACTGCACTCCAGCCTGGGTGACACAGCAAGACTCTGCCTCCAAAAAGAGAAAGAGAGAGAGAAAAGAAGGGAGGGGAGGGGAGGGGAGGGAAGAGGAGGGGAGGAGAGAGGAGGGGAGGGGAAATAGAAAGAAAGAAAGAAAGAAAGAAAAGGTAGAGAGGAGATGCTCATATTGGGGTTAGAGAATGACACCCCAAAGTATAGTGCTTTGGCATGCTGAGCACTTTTGAATTAAAGAAAATTAGAAGGCCTCAGAAACTGCTCAGAACAAAGAACTTCCTAAACCTCTCTTATTTTCCCTCAATCCACCCGCCAGCACAGGGAGAGGCTCTCAGATATTTTCTTATCTGAAAAAGAATATCTTCCAAAAGAAATGTAATTGTCTCAAACCCCCTCCCTAAAAAATTCATCAAATAACCAGAGAAGATTAACCAGAAGAAAAGAGATAAGAGAAGAAACAAGAATAAAAGCTGGCCAGGTGCAGTGGCTCACGCCTGTAATCCCAGCACTTTGTGAGTCCAAGGCAGGTGGATCACCTGAAGTCAGGAGTTTGAGACCAGCCCAGACAACATGGTGAAACCCTGTCTCTACCAAAAATACAAAAATTAGCTGGGCATGGTCGTGGGTGCCTCTAATTCCATCTACTCGGGAGGCTGAGACAGGAGAATAGCTTGAACCTGCAAGGTGGAGGTTGGAGTGAGTTGAGAATGTGTCACTACACTCTAGCCTGGGGAACAAAGAGCAAAACTCTGTCTCAAAAAAAAAAAAAGAATAAAAGTCATCACTACTTTCAGATAGACTTTTTAAATCTAGTCTTCTGAGGACAGCTCTGAGAGATTGCTAGGAGACTTTATCTGCAAAATAAGACAACCTTTGATCACAGTGCAGTTCCACCCCCACCTTTCCATAACATTCAGTTTATTAACCCAATCATTTTAAACCTATTGTCTGCTCTTTGGGCCTATTCATTTCCCCAAAAATTTATTTACTACTCTTCATAATTGCCTGCATTTACCCCATCTCCATCACCCCTATGAAGAGGGTATGTAAGTTTAAACCATCTGGGGCTGGATAAGGTGGCTCATGCCTGGAATCCCAGCAATTTGGGAGCTGGAAGTGGGCAGATCACTTGAGGTCAGAAGTTCGAGACCAGCCTGGCCAACATGGTGAAACCCCCTCTCTACTAAAAATGCAAAAATTAGCCAGGTGTGGTGGCACATGCCTGTAGTCCCAGCTACTCAGGAGGCTGAGGCAGGAGAATCACTTGAACCCAGGTGGTGGAGGTTGCAGTGAGCCGTGATCATGCCACTGCACTCCAGCCTGGGTGACAGAAAGAGACTCTGTCTCAAATAATAAAAAAATCCAAAATAAAAATAAAGACTTATGTAAAAGCGGATAAAGATAGAAATTTGCATCCCAAAACAAGAATTATATATTCTCTTCAAGCATGTATGGAACATTTACTAAAACTGTCCACATAAGAAGCCACTAAAAAAGTCTCAACCAATTTCATGAAACTGGGATTTTAAAATTAATTCATACTGATTACAGAGAATTTGGGAAATATGGACAACTTAAAGGACAATATTAAAAATCATCTTAGGTGGGGTGTGGTGGCTCATGCCTTAATCCCAGTACATTGGAAGGCCAAAGTGGGCAGATCCTTTGAGCTCAGAAGTTTGAGGCCAGCCTGGGCAACATCGTGAGATCCCTATCTCTACAAAAAATACAAAATTCAGCTGAGCATGGTGGCACGCACCTGTAATACCAGCTACTTGAGAGATTGAGGGAAGAAGATTGCTTGAGCCTGGGAGGTCAGGGCTGTGGTGAGCCAAGATTGTGCCACTGCATTCCAACCTGGATGACGAAGTAATACCTGGTCTCAAAAAGAAAGAAAAAATTAACTGAAATCTAGCCAAGCATGATGGCTCACACCTGTAATCCCAGCAATTTGGGAGGCCAAGGTGGGAGGGTCACTGGAAGCCAGGAGTTCAAGACCAGCATGAGCAACATTGAGAGACCCCCTTCTATGCAAATAAATAAATAAATAAATAAATTAGCTAGCTGCGGTGGTACCTCCCTGTAATCCCAGTTATTTGGGAGGCTGAGGCAAGAGGATCCTTTGAGAACAGGAGGTTGAGGCTACAGTGAGCCATGACTGTACAACTGCACTCCAGCCCGGGTGACAGAGCAAGCTGCTACCTGAAAACAAACAAAATTATCTAAAATCCTACTCTGGCCAGAGTTTACCTTTTTTAATATTTGACATACTTCTTTTCAATCGTTTTTCAAAATGTGTATTTTTTAATCTCTTTGTCGTTGTTATTGTAATACTGAGATTTACTGTATATTCGTTTTGTATTCTGCTTTGCAAATAATAACCCTACTTCATTACCACTAGAGGAAAATTACACAGTCATGCTAATGGAAAGAATTTCTGCTCCTTGCAACAGTGTGTGGTCCTCAGAAGAAAACTAATATTTAATATTAACAGTGTTGAGATGGTTTCACCCCCAGGTAAGTTGACAGGAAATTGGCAGAATGTGCTGGGGGAAAGGTGAAGGGCAGAGTGGAGTTGAAGCAAACCAGGATTCTCACTCTACACAAAAGACCAGCCTGCCCTTCTCCCCAGTTCAGAGCCAGCAAGAGCCCCACTAACACCAGCGAGGACGCGGAGGAAAGCAGGAGTTCAACAGGCAACAGCAAGAAGCCGAAGAAGGTTTGGGACTGGGAAGACGCAGATTTAGAAAAATAACATTATGAGAATGGGCACCCTTGAGGGGGTACGGTGGCTCATGTCTGTAATCCCAGCACTTTGAGAGGCTGAGGCAGGTGGATCTCAAGGTCAGAAGATCGAGACCATCCTGGCTAACACAGTGAACCCTGTCTCTACTAAAAAAAAAAAAAAAAAAAAAAAAAATCAGACAGATGTGGTGGTACGTGCCTGTAGTCTCAGCTAATCAGGAGGCTGAGGCAAGAGAATCACTTGAACCAAGGAGGCAGAGATTGCAGTGAGCTGAGATCATGCCACTGCAATTTAGCCTGGGCCACAGAGCAAGACTCCATCTCAAAAAAAAAAAGAAGAAAAAGAAAAAGAAAAGGGGCACCCTCGAAGAATACTCTGTGCCCCTCCTTCCTTAGCCCATCGCCACATAAAGTCACAGCTGTAGGTCCTGTAATATCTGAAGCATTAGGTGAAAGTGCTGTTTCACCCAGCAGCAGATTTCAGGGAGGGCCAGCCCAGGAGGGAGGGGCATGGCAGTACCTGGGGCATGGTTGGGAGAAAGCGTCATCCTCTAAGTAGGAGGAAGCATTACAGAGCAGTAGGGAGCTTCTCCAGAGATGAAGCAGGCTGCTGGTGCCAACGTTCCGCACACAGCACAGCTGGCAGATCCTGCCACGGGGAGCCACACCCCGAAGGGACAAAGCCAGGAGGGTTGCCTGAGAATGATTCATGCCATTTGTGTTAAATGCCTGGGCTTGACACATTTTAACAACTACTCTTCTATTTTCTTTAAGTAAACTGCAGTGTTTGAGGCACAGGCTTTGGTTTAAAATAGTTCTAGGTTGAAATCCATGCTCAGATTCCACTCATTAGCTTTTTGGCCACAGAGTGGATTTACATCCAGCACTCTAAACCTGTTTCAACTGTACAATGAAATTAATTAAATCTATTCATGGGATTGAATTCACTAATGTATATAAAGCCAAGCCCATAATTAAATGGTAGCAGTTAGAATTGATGTTTAACATATGCCATATTTTGTTGGTCATTCTTGTTTTTTTTTCCATATTCTATTTTTGAACTCCTACCTATCTATACATTTATTTAATCATTTCTTTCAAGACTATTTTGAAATCTGTTTTTACTGTTTGTTTGTTTATTTGTTTCTTGAGTCACCCAGGCTGGAGTGCAGTGGCACAATCATGACTCACCATAGCCTCAAACTCCTGGGCTCAAGTGATCCTCCCACCTCGGCCACCCGAGTAGCTAGGACTATAGGTATGTGCCACCATGGCCAGTTAATTTATTATTCTTTGTAGAGACACCATCTCACTATGTTGCCTAGGCTGGTCTCAAACTCCTGGCTTCATGAAATCCTCCCATCTCAATTCACTAAAGTGCTGAGATTACAGGCACAGGAGCTGCAGTACCTGGCCCTGTCTTTATCTTTCCATAGCCTTATTTTTCCATCTCTAATCTGTTCATCCCAGCATGCTGTACCCATTCATGCTTCTAGAATGGGTAATACGAATTTAAATAAGTGTATAAATAAGTGAAATAAATATAGCCCATAGGTGCTGTGGTGGAAATGTATATGAGCACAAAGAAGGAAATGGACAAAGAAGAGTGGATCCAGGCCAGACACAGTGGCTCCTGCCTGTAAGCCCAGCACTTTGGGAAGCTGAGGTGGGCAGATCACTTGAAGTCAGGAGTTCAAGACCCACCTGTCCAACATGGCAAAACCCCAGCTCTACTAAAAATACAAAAATTAGTTAGGCATGGTGGTGCACTCCTGGATCCCAGCTACTTGGGAGGCTGAGGCAGAAGAATTGCTTGAACTCAGGAGGCAGAGGTTGTAGTGAGCTGAGACTGAGCCACTGCACTCCAGCCTGGGTGACAGAGCGAGACTCGGTCAAAAAAAAAAAAAAAAAGTGAATCTAGGCTAAGGGAAGTGGCTCACACCCGTAATCCCAGTACTTTGGGAGTCTGAGGAGGGTGGAATAGGAGTTCGAGATCAACCTGGCCAACTTGGTGAAACCCCGTCTCTACTAAAAATGCAAAATGCAGCCAGGTGTGCTGGCACATGCCTGTAGTCCCAGCTTGTCAGGAGGCTGAGGCAGGAGAATCACTTGAACCTAGGAGGCAAAGGTTGTAGTGAGCTAGGATCACACCACTGCACTCCAGCCCAGGCGACAGAAAGAGACTCTGTGTCAAAAAATTTAAAAGTACAAAATAAGGCAGGGCACGGTGGCTCACACCTGTAATCCCAGCACTTTGGGAGGCCAAGGCAGGCGGATCACGAGGTCAAGAGATCGAGACCATCCTGGCCAACATGGTGAAACCCCGTCTCTACTAAAAATACAAAAATTAGCTGGGCATGGTGGCACGCACCTGTGGTCCTAGCTACTCGGGAGGCTGAGGCGGAAGAATCACTTCAACCCAGGAGGCGGAGGTTGCAGTAAGCCAAGATTGTGCCACTGCACTCCAGCCTGGTGACAGAGCAAGACTCTATCTCAAAAAAAAAAATACAAAATAAAAATAAAGACTTATGTAGAAGCGAGATAAAGATAGAAATTTGCATCCCAAAACAGGAATTACATATTCTTTTCAAGCATGTATGGAACATTTACTAAAATTGGCACATAAGAAGCCACTAAAAAAGTCTCAACCAATTTCATGAACCTGGAATTTTAAAATTAATTCATACTGATTGCAGAGAATTTGGGAAATATAGACAATTTAAAGGAGAAGATTAAAAATGGTCTCAGGTGAGGTGTGGTGGCTCACGCCTATAATCCCAGCACTTTAGAAGGCCACAGTGGGCAGATCCCTTCTGCCACAGTGGGCAGGAAGTTCAAAGCCAGCCTGGGCAACATGGCGAGACCTCCATCTCTACAAAAAATACAAAACTTAGCTGGGCGTGATAGCAAGTGCCTGTAATCCCAGCTACTTGGGGGGCTGAGGCAGGAAGATCACTTGAGCCTAGGAGGTTGTGGGAAATAGAACAGTTTCTCTTCAATATTTCCTTTCTTGTTTAAGAAAAATTCATAAGAATTGGAAATAATAGTTTGTTTTAAACACTTTCATTGAAAGCCTTCTTGCCTTTTTGCTGGAAGCCCTATCCTATGCAGCTGTTAGACATGCTTACAAGCACATAGTACATTCTATGTCCTTGTACTTTAACCAAGATATCTGTGCTGAACGTTCTCACAGGCATGTCCCAGGTCGCAGCCTAAGTCCCTTCCTTATTTGGACTTCCCTTTTTTGCTCTCCATTGCTTTTACATGTTTAGCAAAGTTTCAAGTTATTAGCCAATTGGGTTTTAGTTTAGATTGTGAGGTCTGGCTACAGCCAATGGAGATCAGACACAGCAGTAAGGACAACCCCAAATGCATAAGAAATAAATATGTCTGCTTTCCTTTGTTCATTGTACTCTTGTGGCAAGATTACTAGTGGGAGTACCCTTTCTGCAGGAAGTAAAAAGAATTGCTTTGCTGAGAGATCCTTTGTCCCAGTACAGTGTTAATTTTTCTTTGCAGACGGAGCATCTATTTCCGACTTCTATTTCCAACAGAGGTCAAGGCTGCAGTAAGCCAAGATTGTGCCACTGCATTCCAACGTGGGTGACAAAGTAAGACCCTGTTTCAAAAAAAAATATCTGAAATCTAGTCAAGTATGGCAACCAGGATTGTACCACGGCACTCCAGCCTGGGTGACGGAGCAAGTTCCTATCTGAAAACAAACAAAATTATCTGAAGTCCTACTCTGGCTAGTGATTACTTTTTAATATTTGACATACTTCTTTTTAGTCTTTTTCAAAATGAGTATTTAGGCTTTTTTTTTTTCTATCTCTTTGTTGTTGTTATTGCTGTAATACTGAGATTTACTGTGTATTCCTTTTGTATCCTGCTTTGCAAATAATAATCATACTTTATTACCACTAGAGGGGCATTACACAGTCACACTAATGGAAAGAATTTCTGCTCCTTGCGACAGTGTGTGGTCCTCAGAAGAAAACTAGTATTTAATATTAACAGTGTTAAGATGGTTTCACCCCCAGGTAAGTTGACAGGAAATTGGCAGAATGTGCTGGGGGAAAGGTGAAGGGCAGAGTGGAGTTGAAGCAAACCAGGATTCTCACTCTACACAAAAGACCAGCCTGCCCTTCTCCCCAGTTCAGAGCCAGCAAGAGCCCCACTAAGACCAGCGAGGACGTGGAGGAAAGCAGGAGTTCAACAGACAACAGGAAGAAGCCGAAGAAGGTTTGGGACTGAGAAGACACAGATTTAGAAAAATAAAGTTATGAAAATGGGCACCCTTGGGCAGGGCTCATGCCTGTAATCCCAGCACTTTGGGAGTCCTAAGCGGGCAGATAAGGAGGCCAGAAGATCGATACCATCCTGGGTAACACAGGGAAACCCAGTATCTAATAAAAAAATACAAAAAAAAAAAAAAATTAGCCGGCCCAGGAGGCCGAGGTTGCAGTGAGCAGAGATCACGCCACTGCACTTCAGTCAAGTGACAGAGCCAGACTCCACCTCAAAAAAAAAAAGGAAAGAAAAAGAAAATAGGCACCCTCAAGGAACATTCTGTGCCCCTCCTCCCCTCACCTTACTTAACCTGTCACCACATAAAGTCACAGCTGTTTGTCCTCTGCTACCTGAAACATTAGGTGAAAGTGCTGTTTCACCCAGAAGTAGATTTCAGGGTGGGCCAGCCCAGGAGGGATGGGCATGGCGGTACCTGAGGCATGGCTAGGAGGAAGCGTCGTCCTCTAAGTAGGAGGAAGCATTACAGAGCAGTAGGGAGCTTCTCCAGAGATGAAACAGGCTGCTGGTGCCAACCTTCTGCACACAGCGCACCTGGCAGATCCTGCCACGGGAGCCATACCCCCGAAGGGACAAAGCCAGGAGGGTTGCCTGAGAATGATTCATGCCATTTCTGTTGAATGCCTGGCACACAGCAGGGCTTCAAACGTTTTAACAACTACTTTTCTATTTTCTTTAAGTAAACTACAGTGGTTTGAGGCACAGGCTTTGGTTTAAAATAATTCTAGGGACTAGGTGTGGTGGCTCATGCCTGTAATCCCAGCATTTTGGGAGGCAGAGGCAGGGGGGATCATTACATCTGGAGTTCCAGATCAGCCTGGCTAAGATGGTTGAAACCCTGTCACTACTAAAAATACAGAAATTAGCTGGGCGTGGTTGCAGGCGCCTGTAATCCCAGCTACTCCAGAGGCTGACTCAGAGAATTGCTTGAACCCAGGAGGTGAAGGTTGCAGTGAGCCAAGATGGCACCACTGCACTCCAGCCAGGGAGACAGAGTGAGACTCCTCAAAATAAAATAAAATAGTTCTAGGTTGAAATCCATGCTCAAATTCCACTCATTAGCTCTTTGGCCTCTGAGTGGATTTACATCCAGCACTCTAAACCTGTTTCCTCAACTGTACAATGGCATTAACTAAATCTATTTATGGGACTGGATTCACTAATGTATATAAAGCCCAGCCCAAAATTAAATAGTAGCAGTTAGAATTGACATTTAACATATGCCATATTTTGTTGGTCATTTTTGGGTTTTTTTTCCATATTCTATTTTTGAACTCCTATCTATATATTTATTTAATCATTTCTTTCAAGACTATTTTGAAATCTATCTTTTTTTTTTTTTTTTTGAGTCACCCAGGCTGGAGTGCAATGGCGCAATCATGACTCACCACAGCCTCAAACTCCTGGGCTCAAGTGATCCTCCCACCTCAGCCACCCGAGTAGCTAGGACTATAGGTGTGTGTCACTGTGGCCAGCTAATTTTTTATTTTTTGTAGAGACACAGTCTCACTATGTTGCCTAAGCTGGTCTCGAACCCCTGACTTCATGAAATCCTCCCCCTCTGTCCGCCAAAGTGCTGAGATTATGGGCACAAGAGTTGCAGTACCTAGCCCTATCTTTATTTTTCCATAGTCTTATTTTTCCATCTGTATTCTGTTCATCCCAGCACAGTGTATCCATTCATGCTTCTAGAATGGGCAATATGAATTAAATAAGCATATAAATAAATGAAATAAATATAGCTCATAGGTGCTTTGATGGAAGTGTATACGAGCACAAAGAAGGAAATGGACAAAAAAGAGTGAACCCAGGCCAGATGCAGTGGTGACTCCTGCTTGTAATCCCAGCACTTTGGGAGGCCGAAGTGAGCAGATCACTTGAAGTCAGGAGTTCAAGGCCAACTTGGCCAATGGGGCAAAACTCCGTCTCTACTAAAAATACAAAAATTAGCCAGGTGTGGTAGTGCACTTCTGTATCCCAGCTACTTGGGAGGTTCAGGGAGGAGAACTGCTTGAACTAGGGAGGCGGAGGTTGCAGTCAGCTGAGACTGAGCCACTGCACTCCAGGACTGAATGACAAACCAAGACTTCGTCTCAACAACAACCAAAAAAAGAGTGGATCCAGGCTGGGTGAGGTGGCTCATGTCTGTAATCTCAGCACTTTGGGAGGCTAAGGCAGGCAGATTACGAGGTCAGAAGTTCGAGACCAGCCTGACCAACATGGTGAAACCTGTCTCTACTAAAAATACAAAAAATTAGCCAGGTGTGGTGGTACACACCTATAATCCAAGCTACTCAGGACGGTAAGGCAAGAGAATTGTTTGAACCCAGGAGGCAGAGGTTGCAATGAGCCGAGATTGTGCCACTGCACTCCAGCCTGGGCAACAAAGCAAGACTCTGTCTCGAAAAAAGAAAAAAAAAAGAGTAAATCCAGAAAAGCCTTACAGAGGAAATGATTCTCCAGCCTAGTCTTGAAACACTGAAGTTTCAAATAAGATAGCCCCGGGTTTGAACCTATGTCCTGCCACACACTAGATGTGGATGAGTGAACTAATCTGGCCAAATGTCAGTCTCTCTTAGATATTCAATCAGAATAATGACACCAACTTAACACATGGATGAGATTAAATGAGCTGATTGGCAGGGCATGGTGGCTCTGGCTTATAATCCCAGCACTTTGGGAGGCTGAGGCTGGCAGACCACCTGAGGTCAGGAGCTTGAGACCACCCAAGCCAACATGGCAAAACCCCGTCTCCACAAAAAATACAAAAATTAGCCAGGTGTGGTAGCGTACACCTGTAGTTTCAGCTACTCAGGAGGCTGACACACATGAATTGCTTGAACCGGGGAAGCAGAGGTTGCAGTGAGCCAATATCACACCACTGCACTCCAGCCTGGGAGACAGAGCGAGAATCTGTCTAAAAAAAATAAAGAAAAAAACATTAGCCAGGTGTTGTGGCAGGCACTTGTATAGTCCCAGCTACTCAGAAGACTGAAGCAAGAGGATTGTTTCAGCCCAGGAGGTTGAGGCTACAGGGAGCTATGATTGTACCTCTGCACTCCAGCCTGAGATCTGCCTCCAAAAAAAAAAAAGAAAAGAAAAGAAAAGAAATCAAGTGGGCTATGGATCAACTCCTGGAAGTGAGCCTCATGAATATATCAGTCCATGGGCAATTTCTACAGTTATCATAAACAGCTATACACGTTGTGATGTGCTTTAAACCATACTTTCCCAGCTTTTTGAAAAAGGTGCGATACAGGGTTGAAACAGAAGTCTTGTCAAAGACTAAGATCAGTTTCACCTACAACATCCTCTCAACCTACCAATCTTGAAGAATTTTCATTTAAAATGATATTGAGCTTATAAATGCTTCTTCACAATTCCTTTTGTGACAATGTTTTAACTAGGTTTTCCTGGACGCACAAATTAAAATCAGATTTCTCAGGTCAATTCTTTGGGGGATTTTTTGTTTGTTTGTTTTTGCCTTTGTTTGTTGTTTGTTGAAATGGAGTCTTGCACTGTCGCTCAGGCTGGAGTGCAGTGGCACGATCTCGGCTCACTGCAACCTCCACCTCCCAGGTTCAAATGATTCTCCAACCTCAGCCTCCTGAGTAGCTGGGACTACAGGCACCTGCCACCACACCCAGCTATTTTTTTTGTTTTTTAGTAGAGACGGGGTATAACCATGTTGGCCAGACTGGTCTCAAACTCCTGACCTCAGGTGATCCGCCTGCCCTGGCTTCCCAAAGTGCCAGAATTACAGGCATGAGCCACCATGCCCTGCCTCTTTGTTTTAAATGACAATGATTTCATTTCTTATTTAAACTGCCATACCACAAGGACAAAGAAAATTGAAAAGAATTAAGTTTGTTTCTCTAGAGAAAAAAAAGGGCTAGGAGGTACATTAATCTTGGATGGCAGCATGTCTTGAAACCTGGGGATTGTCACATTGGCCAATACTTTCTCTGACACAGAGATCAAAACCTGATCTGCCACCACTGCTGGGAATGGAGTCAGTCCTAGTTTCAGCTATAGCTGACACCATCAGCTTCAGCCTGAGCCAATCTACTTCCTGCCTTTCTTCTAGGAGTCAGCCGGAGTTCAAGCCAGCCTCCTTCTTAACAGTATCATCTGCTAACATTTATCATCTTCCCCACCTCCCTCTCACACAATAAAGTAAGCATTAGGGAAGGTAGCAGAGTCCCTGCCTTCAAAGTGCTTACAATCTTGGTGCTTACAATAAAAATGCGGATGAAGCAAATATGTCATTAGAAGGCAACACATGAGAAATTAATAAGAAGATGGCCAGGTGCGGTGGCTCACGCCTGTAATACCAGCACTTTGGAAGGCAAGGTGCACGTATCACTTGAGGTCAGGAGTTCGAGACCAGCTTCGTCAACATGGTGAAACCCCGTCTCTACTAAAAAGAGAAAAAGAAAAAAAAATTAGCTGGGCATGGTAATGAGTGCTTGTAATCCCAGCTACTTGGGAGGCTGAGGCAGGAGAATGGCTTGAACCTGGGAGGCAGAGGTTGCAATGAGCCAAGATTGTGCCGCTGCACTCCTGCCTGGTAGACAGAGTAGGAGTCCATCTCAAAAAAAAAAAAAGAAAGAAAGAACGAAAAAAGAAATTACTATGAAGATGAATGTGTTGAGAGTCAGGGAAAAGTGAAATTTACTATGAGCTGAGCTGGTGGAAATGGCTTCCTGAATGAATGAAATCCATGGTGGCCTCTCCATTTTGTACCAGAGGCACTGGTTTAGAGAGTGGGTAAGGACATGAACTGTAAACCCAGGCTGCCATTGCTTGAACAAGCTCAGCTCTGCCAGTAACGAGCTGTGTGACCTGGGCAGAGTACTTAGCCTCTCGGTGTCTAGGTCTCCTCCTCCCTGAAATGAGGACCATAGTAATCATGCCTCCCTCATAGACTTGTGGGGAGGATAAAATGCCTTAGGCTAAATGAAGCACATAAGGAACTACGGACAGTTGTTCCTTATGACACGATTTCTTGGGACAGAGGCATGTACACGCCAGTGCACAGAATCGTGTCTATGTAATTAGTTAATTCTGTCTGGGAGGAGTATGTGTTTAAGACGCTGCCTGGGATGACTTATAATGTAATCTTTAGGCAAAACGCTTTGTAATTGGTGCAGCTCTGAGAACACACGGGTGTATTCCAGGCGGTGCCGCTGGGGCTCGGCGGGGCCCTGTCTGGTCTGCAAGGCGCGCGGACTCTTGGGGGTTGCCGGGGAGCCCACGCTGCCTGGCAACTCGGGCCATTGAATGCGAGACCCAGTCCGTGTGTGTCAGCAGCGCACACGCTAATTTGAACGCTGCTTCGACGTGCGTGTCATGGCTTAAATATAGCTGCTCATCTGTCAACCTGCCTTGGGCAGAAGCAGCGGCGGCGACAGCAGCAGGAGCGTCATGGCCGCGGCGCTGTCTGCGCCAGCGATCCGCCTTCGGGACTGAGGCCCAGCGCGCGCTTGCAAAGAGGTAGAGGGGCTGCGGCGGGCCTTCGCCTTCCCATCTGGCTCCCCAGCCTGCGGAGAGGCGCCCAGCTCGGGGCTACGGGGGAGGGAGGGGACGGGGAAGCAGGCGCCGGAGCCCAGCGAGCCAGCGGCGCTCTCCCGGGCACCCTCCCTCCGCGCGCGGGGCCGGGCCGCCTGGTTGGCGAAGACTGGGGCGACAGCCATGGACCTGTTACAACGGCGACCGCAGGCGGAGGGAGGGCGCGGCGGGCCAGGGCCCCTGGACGCCGACGGATGGGTTTGGAGAATGCCCAGGACTGAATGTATCCCGGGACTAAAAGGGGCTTTTGCACCCCCCGGGAAAAACAGTCCCACTAAGGTCCTTCTTAAGACCTGGGCTTCTTGGCGCTTCCCCCTTTCCATTTATCACCAGTAGACACCAGACTCTCTAAGAGGAAAGCTTGTATTGTAATAAAGTAATGGGGTCGTTAGGCCTGAGGTGCAAAAGGAGAAAATGATGGTGATGGCGATGATTGTGGTGGTGATGGTGGTGATGGTGACAGCTATAGTGCTATATTTCTGTGCTCCTTCTGGTCCTAGCCATTGAAAACTATCTCTCTCCCTAAACACCCTAAGATCCAGTCTTCCCTCACCAGTCCTGATCCTAAGACCCCTGCTTCTAATGCCCTGTAAGTACTTGGTTTCCCTTGGCACTGGGGGAAGGGAGAGCTGGGCCCTAGCTAGGGGGGGTGAGATAGGGACCAGAGTGTGGGCAGGGACAAAGATGGCCTCTCACTGTCGGTCATAGAGTTGAAGTCTTTCCGGCAGAAGGCCAGGAAGGGAGTGGGAGGGGATTCTGAAGGCTCCAGGACCTCCTGCTTTCAAACAGGCAGGACCACAGGTGTGAGAGGATGGGGAGGGAGGGGCCTTGCCATTGCTGCCTCCCTGCCTGAAGATCCCAGGGCAAGCCTCAAATGCTGGTCCTTCCCAGCCCTGCAGCTCAACAGGTCGTCTGAGACACACCTGCTGAGCCCCTCATTATTGACCTCATTCGTTTTGTAGAATCACTTGACGGCAACAGCCATACGGTTGGTAATTCTCAGCCTCTGAGCCCCTGGACCTGGCAGAATCCCCCCATCATCCACCTCTGTCCCCCTCCCCTCAATACACACACCGACAAAACACTCCAACCCTGCTTCGATTCAGAAATTCTCACATTAGAGCTGAGATCTGATCACTAATTTCCTAATGCTGATCCAAGGAGGGTGGTTTGCCTGTTGTGCACGTAGATTGGTGCCTTCGTCCATGAGCTCATGCATTCAGCAAGTATTTTTTCCCCCAACCTTACTCTTTCTCTTTATTGCTATTCCCCTCATCCCATCCCACCCCCTACCCTTCCCATGACAAGTTTATCTCTAAGGCAGTGGCAGGTCAGGAAGCGGTTAAAATCTAACTCTCTGGCACAGAGGTGGCAGGCCTGGCATGTGTCATGGCCTCAGCTGCTGTTGTCTCCCTGCTAATTCTCTCTGGATGGGTCCAAAGCCACCCCCAACCCCATCTCAGCTCCCTAGGCTCTCTGCCCACAGCCCCAGGCAGATGAGACCCAGATTCCAGCTGGCAAGAGCCCCAGCAGTGGGGACAGCCACCTAAGTGCCAAGTGTGTGTGCGTGTGTGTCTGTATGCGTGCTGGCAGTGGGGGTGGGGTGATGGAGCAGAAACCCAGCAGCTGGGCAGCTCCCTCTCCCCGTAAACAAGGACATGTGACTCTCCCACCTCGTTGCGTGGCAGAGCCAAAGAGCTGAGCAAAAGAAGCTGCCGCAGCCTGAAGGAAAAGCCACCCCTGAAGGCTCCCGCCAGAGCCAGGCTTACCTTTTCTCCCTCGAGAATCCTCCCCTCAAGGACCAACCCTGGGAAGGAAAGCAGCTGCTCTGGACTCACTCAAGTGTATCTCACACCCCTTCCTCTTCCAGCAGTGGCTACCTGGCGACAGACCCCAACATCACCACAGCCACTCCCGCAGCTGCCACAGTTTCTGCCACCTCTAAGATGTGCCCTGGTAACTGGCTTTGGGCTTCCGTGACTTTTATGGCCCGCTTCTCCCGGAGCAGCTCAAGGTCTCCCGTTCGAACTCGAGGGACCCTGGAGGAGATGCCAACCGTTCAACATCCTTTCCTCAATGTCTTTGAGTTGGAGCGGCTCCTCTACACAGGCAAGACAGCCTGTAACCATGCCGACGAGGTCTGGCCAGGCCTCTACCTTGGAGACCAGTATGTATAGGGCAGGCTGGGCCCACGGCAGAGCGTGTGTGTGTATGTGTGTGCACCAAAGGAGAAGGGCAGCCAACAGGCATAGAGTGATGTCTTTGGTTCCCAGTTGAAGATTAAGGGGACAGGGCACATGGGCTGAGAGTAGAGGCTGCAGGTTTGGGAGAGTTTGGGCAGGATTATTGAAACACTCGACTCCGGCCGGTCACAGCGTCTCTTGCCTGGAGTATCCAGAGTCCAGGAGTTCTAGACCAGCCTGGGCAACAAAGCTAGACCCCCATCTCTGCTTTTTTTTTTTCCCCTGCAATGCAGGCGGCCTCTGACAAAAAAGTTTTTTTTTTTTTTTGAGAAAGAGTCTCACTGTGTTACCCAGGTTGGAGAGCAATGGCACAATCTCGGCTCACTGCAACCTCCACTTCCCGGGTTCAAGCAATTCTCCTGCCTCAGCCCCCCGAGTAGCTGGGACTGCAGGCACCCACCACCACACCCAGCTAACTTTTGTATTTTTTTTAGTAGAGACGGGGTTTCACCATATTGGCCAGGCTGGTTTCAAACTCCTGACCCTGTGATCCGCCCACCTCAGCCTACCAGAGTGCTGGGATTACAGGTGTGAGCCACCATGCCCAGCCTATTATTTTAAAATAAAATAAAAATACTCAACTCTGGACAGAAAGACTCTGTTCCAGTAATAATGTCATTCATGTATCACGTATTTAAGTGCCAGTGCTTTTAAGAGCACCTTGAGAAAATGCACTGCAAAAAAAAAAAAAAAGTGCCATTGCAACATACCAGGCACAATAGATGACTTCTCTGACCTTCCATCTATTGTGTGATGGCTCTGGGAAAAGGCAGGCGCTGGAAGCCAGGAGCAGTAGGTAGGAAGCTGCAGTGGTTCCTCTTGAGAGCAGGCAGACAGCGGTGCCTACAGAGATTCTGTAAGCTGCGGCTGCGGAGAGAGGAGCATCAAAGGAAGAGTTGTCCCCACCTCTGTCCCTCAAAGCCTTTGCCATATACAAGGATTCTTGTTTGCTTCTTTGTTTTGGTTTTGTCGTTGTTGTTTTGGGGGGTGTTTTTGGAGATAGAGGGTCACTCTGTTGCCCAGGCTGGGAGCAGTGGTGTGATCTCAGCTTACTTCAACCTCTGCCTCCCGGATTCAAGCGATTCTCCTGTCAGCCTCCTGAGTAGCTGAGACTACAGGCACACACTGCCACACCTGGCTTTTTTTTTTTTTTTTGTATTTTAGTAGAGATGGGGTTTCATCATGTTGCCCAGGCTGGTCTTGAACTCCTGAGCTCAGGCAGTCCGCCCACCTAAGCCTCCCAAAGTGCTAGGATTATAGGCATGAGCCACTGCAACCAGCATTTTTTTTTTTTTTTTTTTTTGGAGACAGAGTTTTACTCTTATTGCCCAGGCTGGAGTGCAATGGCATGATCTCAGCTCATCGCAACCACTGCCTCCCAGGTTCAAGCAATTCTCCTGCCTTAGTCTCCTCAGTAGCTGGGATTATAGACATTCGCCACCACGTCTGGCTAATTTTGTGTTTTTTGGTAGAGATGGGGTTTTTCCATTTTGTTCAGGCTGGTCTCGAACTCCCAACCTCAGGTGATCCACCTGCCACAGCCTCCTAAAGTGCTGGGATTACAGGTGTGAGCCACCACGCCCAGCTGTTGTTGTTTTTGAGACAGGGTCTTGCTCTGTTGCCCAGGCTGGAGTACAGTGGCCCAATTTTGGCTCACGGCAAACTCTGCCTCCCAGGTTCAAGCCATTTTCCTGCCTCAGCCTCCCAAGTAGCTGAGATTATAAGCACTCGCCACCACACCCAGCTGATTTTTGTATTTTTAGTAGAGACAGGGTTTAGTCATGTTGGTCAGGCTGACTTTGAACTCCTGGCCTCAAGCGATCCACCCACTTTGGCCTCCCAGAGTGCTGGGATTACAAGCGTGAGCCACTGTGCCTGGCCTACAAGGATATTTTTCACGTGCATTATCTCTCTTAATCTTCACAGCAGCCCTGTGAGGTAAGTTTCACTATCCCCAGGTTATAGATGAGAAGACTAAAGCTCAGAAAAGTTGTGACTGGCTCAAGGTCACACAGGTTGTAAGTAGCAGAGCCAGGACGTGGAGGCTCAAGTTCAGTGCTCCTTCTGCTTGAGGAGTTTGCACTGGACGGGGCCTCTGCCCTGAGATATGACCGTGGTGCCCAGGGGCGCCTGCCACCAAGCTGAGGGGTCTGAGCTGGGTGTACAACTGAATGTGACATCATAAAACAGGGTAACTGTGAGCCATGAAGTATCTGGCAAAAACACTAGAGGATTCTGGGTGTCAGCGAGAGTACAGAGTCTCAGGGGAGTTAGGCATGGCAGTGAGTGTTAGAATCATACCATCTCAGGGTGAGCAGGGCCAATGAAATAAGCAGAACAATCTGCCTGACGTTCATTTCCCCTCTGCTGCAAGCCCATCTCCTCTTTCTGCCTGAATACCCCACGGACAGCAGGAAAACCACTCTCTCTCCAGGCACTCCACCCTTTCCTCAGCTAGATTCCACCATTAGGATGCGCTTCCTTGTATGAAATTGAAATCAGCTGGCCAGGCACGGTGGCTTATGCCCATAATCATAGCACTTTACGGGTTCCAATAGAAACTTAAAAAAATTAAAATTAAAGTCATAGCACTTTGGAAGGCCTAGGTGGGGCCTAGGAGATTAGGAGTTTAAGACCATCCTGGCAAAAAAAAAAAAAAAAAAAAAAAAAAAAAAGACCATCCTGGCCAACATGGTGAAATCCTGTCTCTACTAAAAATACAAAAAATTAGCAGGGCATTGTGGCGCGCACCTGTAATCCCAGCTACTCAGGAGGCTGAGGCAAGAAAATTGCTTGAACCTGGGAGGTGGAGGTTGCAGTGAGCCGAGATTGTGCCATTACACTCCAGCCTGGGCACAGAGCAAGACTTTGTCTCAAAAAAAAAAAAGAATCAGTAATAGGATTCAGGTAGTTCACAGGCTGTAGACAAAGGACTCTTCCCCAAGAAGAAGAAACCTGGCTTTCCCAGCCTCTTTCCCACCCTTCCTCTAACCTCTACTCAATGCAGGGACATGGCTAACAACCGCCGGGAGCTTCGCCGCCTGGGCATCACGCATGTCCTCAATGCCTCGCACAGCCGGTGGCGAGGCACGCCCGAGGCCTACGAAGGGCTGGGCATCCGCTACCTGGGTGTCGAGGCCCACGACTCGCCAGCCTTTGACATGAGCATCCACTTCCAGACAGCCGCCGACTTCATCCATCGAGCGCTGAGCCAGCCAGGAGGTAGGAGGGGAATGCTGGGAACAGGAAAGAACAGGGTACCTGGAATCTGGGGAAGCCCAAGGGTCTGAGAGTGGAGTGAGATTTTAGTGACATGGTAAAATGATCAGGATCTTGTCAGGAAAGAAAAAAATATTCTCTCAACATTTACTTTAAAGCAATACAGAAAAAGACAAGAAGGAAATTATCCAAAATGTTAAGAGTGGCAAGTTACACCTGGGTGGCAAGATTATACTGTTTTTCTTTTGTGGTTTTTTGAGATGGAGTCTCATTCTGTCGCCCAGGCTGGAGTGCAGTGACGTGATCTCGGCTCACTGCAACCTCCACCTCCAGGATTCAAGTGATTCTCCTGCTTCAGCCTCCAGAGTAGCTGAAATTTCAGGTGCCCGCCACCACACCCAGCTAATTTTTGTATTTTTAGTAGAGACAGGGTTTTACCATGTTGGCCAGGCTGGTCTTGAACTGCTGACCTCAGGTGATCTACACACCTCGGCATCCCAAAGTGCTGGGATTACAGGTGTGAGCCACTGTGCCCAGCCAGCAGAAGGATTTCTTAAGCTCAGGAATTAGAGGTTGTAGTGAGCTATGATTGTGCCACTGCACTCAGCCTGAGCAACAAAGCAATACGCTATCTCTAAATATATATACACACACACATACACACACACACACACACACACACACACATCCAATGGTTGAGAATAACAAGCTAGAATGATGGGGAAATTGAGGAAGGGGTCGGAGAGACACGACGGTGTTTTCGATTGATGCATTCACACTACTCTGTGCAAAGCTGGCCCTCACATCAGTGGTGAGTCTCCACCTTTGAATCCTTTCAGGTTTATGGACACTGAGCCACTGCATGTCCCCTTCCTCTCATTCTGTCCAGGCCTCTCCCCGTTTGCTAGGGATCTGCATTCCTAACATCCACTCATCTGCACCTGTTCCTGTCCCCATGCACCTGTATTTACCTATCTTCCTCTTCCCTGTCCACCCTTTCTTTTATCTTTTTCTTTCTTTCTTTGTTTTTTGAGATGGAGTTTCGCTCTTGTTACCCAGGCTGGAGTGCAATGGCACGATCTTGGCTCACTGCAACTTCCACCTCCCAGGTTCTAGTGATTCTCCTGCCTCAGCCCCCTGAGTAGCTGGGATTGCAGGCACCTGCCACCACGCCCAGCTAATTTTTGTATTTTTAGTAGAGATGGGGTTTCACCATGTTGGCCAGGCTGGTCTTGAACTCCTTACCTCGGGTGATCCACCCTCTTCGGTCTCCCAAAGTGCTGGGATTACAGGCGTGAGCCACCATGCCCGGCCCCATGTCACCCTTTCCCCAGCCTCCTCCAAGCTGCCACAAGCAGTCTCACAGCTCTCTCTCTCTCTGTGTCTCTCCTCTCAGGGAAGATCCTGGTGCATTGTGCCGTGGGCGTGAGCCGATCTGCCACCCTGGTACTGGCCTACCTCATGCTGTACCACCACCTCACTCTTGTGGAGGCCATCAAGAAAGTCAAAGACCACCGAGGCATCATCCCCAACCGGGGCTTCCTGAGGCAGCTCCTGGCCCTGGACCGCAGGCTGCGGCAGGGTCTAGAGGCATGAGGGGAGAGGGAGAGAGGTCAGGCCAGGCCCGTGGGTGGGTCCCTGGCTCCCAGCTGGAGAAAGGAAGCCCAGGTGGCAGGTAGCAGGAGGCCCAGATCACCCATCCTCCCCTGGGGAGGCCGAGCCCCTGGCCACTGTCAATCTTTGTGGGAGGGGACAGGGAGTGAGGTTGGGCTGCGTGGTGGGCAGGTACCCAGGAAGGGTTGACCGGGGAAGGAGGCAGCTAGGCTGTAGATGGAGATTGTCCTGGGATTCGAACACCGCTGGGATCTGGCCAGGGTGCTCCCAGGGATTCACAGTCCCTTCCCCTCTTTGTGCCCAAGTGTTCCCCTCTCTCCCTCACCAAAACATACGGGCCATCTCTGCCCTGCACTTGTGCAGAAAGTCAGGGATGCAGCAGGTGTGAATGCAATCGTGTAGAATTGTGTGAAACCCCTAGCATGGAGACAGACTGCAAAGAGATGGTGTGAAAAGTCTGCAGAACTAGAGAGAGAACCCCACAGACTTTTCACTCCAAGCACAGGAGGAGGTATCGTGTGAGGGTTGGCATTGGACACAGGCTGCTACTTGGGGTCAAAAACGTACAGAGATGCATGGCTGGCAGGCTTTAGATGGTTACTCGCTTACCGGATCCAAGTGTCTAAGGAAAAATAAAGATCATGAGAAAAAAAGAGTTTCTTTAAGTCACTGACAGTTTGAAAGAGTTCTAGGCCTCTCTCCTGGGAACCTCGGCCTTGCTGGGAAAAAGGGCAGTTCCTGACTCCCTTATATCCTCTCCCAGTCTTTAAACCTCCACCAGTTCTCCTGGTGCCCTTTCTCCCAAGTCCAATTTCACGCTCCTACAGCCGTATCTTGGGCTGTTGTTTCAAGCTAGTCCACAAAGGGGCAGCAGAGGACCAGAAATTTCAGGTTTGCAACAAGCTCTGTTGCTGCTCAGAGGGCATTCCCCTGTACCTTCCCAGCTTAAAAGAGGTCTCTATTCACACACATAGGTGTTATGAAACATAACGTGACCGGGCGCGGTGGTTCATGCCTGTAATACTAGCACTTTGGAAAACCGAGGGGGGCCTATTGTTTCAGCCCAAGAGTTCAAGATCAGCCTGGGCAACACAACGAGACCCCATCTCTACAAAAAAATTTAAAAATTGGCCAGGTGGGGTGGAGCATGCCTGTAGTCCCAGCGACTTAGGAGGCTGACAGGGGAAGATCGCTTGAGCCCGGGAGGTTGAGACTAACAGTGAGCTGTGATGGCACCGCTGCACTCCAGCCTGGACAATAGAGACTCCGGCTCAAAAAAAAAAGAAACGAAATGAAATGAAAAAGAGGAGCCGGGCGCGGTGGCTCACGCCTGTAATCCCAGCACTTTGGGAGGCCGAGGCGGGTGGATCACGAGGTCAAGAGATCGAGACTATCCTGGTCAACATGGTGAAACCCCGTCTCTACTAAAAATATAAAAATTAGCTGGGCATGGTGGCACGTGCCTGTAGTCCCAGCTACTCGGGAGGCTGAGGCAGGAGAATTGCTTGAACCCAGGAGGCGGAGGTTGTGGTGAGCCGAGATTGCACCATTGCACTCCAGCCTGGGTAACAAGAGCGAAACTCCGTCTCAAAAAAAAAAAAAAAAAAGAAAGAAAAAGAGGACTGAATAGAAAAAGAATGGGCCGGATTATAAGGAAAGATGAACCCTGTTTATCATAAGTTTCTGTTCTTATAACTGTTCTTGTTTTGAGTGGGATGAAGGGGCAAGAGTTTCAACAGTTTATGAGAAAGGTCTGTTCACACCAAAATCCCTAGAACTTGTGAACAAGTCCCCTTATCGGACCAAAGGAACTTTGCCCTTGATTCAGATGACAATCTGGAGATGAGGAGATTACCCTGCATTGTCTGAGTGGGCCCTGTCACAGTAATCCTTAAAAGTAGATAACCAGTCGGGCACAGTGGTTCACACCTGCAATCCTGTCACTTTGGAAGGCGGGAGGATGGCTTGAGGCCAGAAGTCTGAGACCAGCCCCCGCATCTCTCCAAACAAACAAACGAAAATTTTTAAAATTAGCCAGGCGTGGTTTTAAAAATTAGCCAGGTTAAAACCATGCCTGGCTAATTTTTAAATTTTCATTTGTTTGTAGAGATGGGTCCAGCCTCCCAAGGCTGAGGTGGGAGGATCACTTGAGCCCAGGAATTTGAGACTGCAGTGATCTATGATCCTGCCGCTGCACTCCAGGCTGGGCAACACAGCAAGACACTGTCTCTATAAAAAATTAAAATTAAAAAGTGGTAGCCGGGCGCGGTGGCTCACACCTGTAATCCCAACACTTTGGGAAGCCAAGGCAGGTGGATCACAAGGTTAGGAGTTCAAGACCAGCCTGACCAACATGGTGAAACCCCGTCTCTACTAAAAATACAAAAATTAGCCAGGCATGATAGCATATGTTTCTTTTTTTTTTTTTTCTTTTCTCTTCTTTGAGACGGAGTCTTGCTCTGTGGCCCAGGCTGGAGCGCAGCGGAGTGATCTGGACTCTCTGCTACCTCCACCTCCCAGATTCAAGTGATTCTCATGCCACCACACCCGGCTAACTTTTTGTATTTTTAGTAGAGATGGGGTTTCACTGTGTTGGCGAGGCTGGTCACGAACTCATGACCTCAAGTGATCCACCCACCTCGGCTTCCCAAAGTGCTGGGATTACAGGCATGAACCACTGTGCCTGGCCCCAAATTCCTTTCTAAGGGGCCCTGGGATTCACCTTTTACAAACTATAAAATCTCATCAGGTGGGTTTTATTTGACCCTGTATAATGTGGCTTAGTTTCCAACTCAACTCTGGCACATCACATGAAAGGCAAAGAAGGAAATAGCCGGGGAGCCGTGGCTCACATCCGTAATCCTAGCACTTTGGGAGGCCAAGGCAGGCAGATCATTTGAGCCTAGGAATTTGAGACCAGCCTGGGCAACATAGGAAGACCCTGTCTCTACAAAAAAATACAAAAATTAGCCAGACATGGTGGCACATACCTGTAGTCCTAGGTAGTTGGGAGGCTGAGGTGGGAGGATTGCTTGAACCTTGGAGGCAAAGGTTGCAGTGAGCCAGGATGATGCCTCTGCACTCCAGCCTGGGCAGCAGAGGGGGCTGCTGTCTCAAAATAATAATAATAATCCTCCTATTATTTTTTTGAGATAGAGTCTCGCTCTGTTGTCCTGGCTGGAGTGCAATGGCCGAATCTCGGTTCACTGCAACTTCTGCCTCCCCGGTTCAAGCAATTCTCCTGCCTCAGCTTCCTGAGTAACTGGGATTACAGGCATGCATCACCACGCCCAGCTAACTTTTTGGTATTCTTAGTAGAGACAGGGTTTCACCATCTTGGCCAGGCTGGTCTCAAACTCCTGACCTCCAGTGATCCACCTGCCTCAGCCTCCCAAAGTGCTAGGATTACAGGCCTGAGCCACAGTGCCCGGCCAATAATCTCTATTAACTAGAGCTTTCCTCTTCCAGCCCTTCCCAATCCTGAAGAGATTACCTAGAGTCTAGCATCTTTTTTTTTTTTTGAGATGGAATCTCATTCTGTCACCAGGCTGGCATGCAGTGGCACAGTCTCCACTCACTGCAACCTCCAACTCTCTGGTTCAAGCTATTCTCCTGCCTCAGCCTCCCAAGTAGCTGGGATTACAGACATGCACCACCATGCCCAGTTAATTTTCATATTTTTAGTAAAGACGGGGTTTCACCATGATGGCCAGGATGGTCTCAATCTCCTGACCTCATGATCCACCTGCCTCAGCCTCCTAAAGTTCTGGGATTACAGGCATGAGCCACCGCACCAAGCTAGTGCAGCATCTTTTAAAGGTCTAAACAGGAAACATTTGCCATTTATTGTCTCTAAGGGCAGCGACCTATGAGAGACTTCATCTACCTAGTAAGAACTCTCATCTCTACAACCCCTTACCTATATTCAGACACCACTTTCTATTGATCCCAGGTCTTTAGATGATAACTCTTTCAACCAATTGCCAATCGTAAAATCCTTGAATCCACCTGTGACCTGTAAGCCTTACTTCGGGTTGTCCTGCCTTTCCAGACTGAATCAATGTGTACCTCACATGTACTGACTGATGTCTTATGTCTGTATAAATCCAAGCTGTAACCCAATGACATTGGGCACATGTTCTCAGGACCTCTTGAGACTGTCCCTTTGGCCATGGTCATTCATATTTGGCACAGAATAAACCTCTTTAAGTATTTTTACAGAACGTGAGTCTTCGTCAACACAGCCCTACTGATAGGGCTTAATTTTAGCCCAGTGAGATCTGTGTCAGACTTCTGACCCACCTAAGAGAATAAGTTTATGTCCTTTAAGCCATTAAGTTTGTGGTCATTTATTACAGCAGCAACAGGGTTCTAATATGAGCCCCTTGACTCCAGCTGCTCATTACACATGACAGAACTCATCTTTAACATGGTTTGAGAAATTGGCGATTAGAGAAGGATGTGTCTGGCAAAGGTTTTAAACCAGGGGTTGCAAATGAAAAACTCAAGAGCAAAGCCTACAGAAGAGGGTGTTTCGTTTTCTGTACACTGCTTCAATAACTAGAAAACTTGACATGAAATTTGGGTTTCTAGTTTCTCTTAAAAAGTTAAAAGGGAGGCCAGGTGTTATGGCTCATACCTGTACTCCCAGCACTCTGGGAGGTCAAGGCAGGAGGATCCCTTCAAGACCAGCCTGGGAAACAAAGCAAGATTCTTGTCTCTACGAAAGCAGAAGCATTAGCCAAGCGTGGTGGCAAATGCCTGTAGTCCCAGCTACTTGAAGATCTGAAGCAGGAGGACGGCAGAATCCTGGGAGTTGCAGGTTGCAGTGAGCTGTGATCAAGCCACTGCACTCCAAGCTGGGTGACAAAGCAAGATCATGTCTCAAAAAAAAAAAAAAGATATTATTCATCTTAAGAACTCAGGTGCTTGCTTCAGCAGCACATATACTAAAATCGGAACGATACAGAGGAGATTAGCATGGCCCCTGCGCAAGGATGACATTTTTTTTAATTAAAAAAAAAAAAAAAGAACTCATGCTAAGGCCAGGCGCATGGCTCACCCTGTAATCCCAGCTCTTTGGGAGGCCAAGGCAGGCAGATCACCCGAGGTCAGGAGTTCAAGTCCAGCCTGGCCAACTTGGTGAAATCCTGTCTCTACTAAAAATAGCCAGGTATGGTGGCACACAGTTGTAGTTTCAGCTACTTGGGACACTGAGGCATGAGAATCACTTGAACCCAGGAGGGAGAGGTTGCAGTGAGCCAAGATCATGCCACTCCAACATGGACAACAGTGAGTGAGACACCATCTCAAAAAAAATAAATAAATAAAAAGGAACTCAGGCTAGTTCACCTTCTCTCATCTTCTCCCAATCTCCACTCCTCCCCCAGCCATTCTGAGAATGTTCGTAGTTTGGGGGCAGCGGTCGCTGGCCTTCAAAATGGCCTGATACAGCAGACACTTAAGCCCCCAGCCAGATTCCCACCCAGCATCTGGAGCCAGCCTGGGAGAAGGTGGCTAACACAGCCAGGCCACTCAGGAAGGAACACTGGAAACAAATGGATAGAGGCCAAACCCTGCCCTTGGGAAGCAGAGAGGGAGATGTGTTTATCAGTTCCCAGGCAGGCTACTTTCTGAAGGCCTGCCCAGGAAAAGGCCAAATGCCCCCTCCTCCTGGATAACTTTCCCTGGAGCAATTTATATTCTGGAGAGATAGCAGATGAATTCAGACCCCTCCTCTCTGGCCCCTGGAGTTTACTCACATACTGAGTTGGGGCTGGGCAAATTCACATCCTCAATCAATTTTTTTTTTCATTTTTCACTTCCTCAATCTATAACCTTGATGGAGCCTGAGCTCTCAACTCCAGTCCAAACCAATGGCAGCCTGCAAGAGGACAAGGCCAGAGGGTGAGTAAAAATATTAACCCGGGAGAGAGGCAGAGTCCGCTCCAAGAATCTCCAAGTCCAATGCCAGAAGGGTGCAGTGCAGAGGTTGGTGGGGGGGCACATACTGGCAACCCACAACAATCCATCCCAGCCCCACCACACTTTGGCCCCTGGTCCCGGGAGGAAGAGAACCCTCCCTTGCATTAGGAGAAAGGAGAGGTATGCCCCTTTCTCATGAGAGGCGAAAGGAAGTGACGTGAGGTTGGACAGCCAGGACATTTTTCTCTGCCAATGCATGCCAGGTACAAAAAGCCCACAGCAGCCAAGCAAGACAAGCCTGTGATCCAACCCAGTTCAGGCCACACAGGTGAATGATCACAACCTCAAAAATACCAGAACTGGAAGGAATCCAGGCGAGCTTCTAGTCTGGTGATTTTCTGACAGTGCTTGGCAGAGCTCTAGTATTTTAAATAACTTTCAACGAGGCCACTGACATCGAAGGCGGACAGAGAGAGAAATCCCACTGTGATTCAAACAAAGCAGCTCTATTTTTATTTTATCTTTTATTTTAAAAATTATTTTAGAGACAGGGTCTCTCTTTGTCACCTCGGGTGGAGCGGGAGTGCAGTGATATGATCAAAGCTCACTGTAGCCTTGACCTCCCTGGCTCAAGCGGTCCTCCTGCCTCAGATTCCCAAGGAGCTGGGACTACAGGTGTGCACCACCAAACCGAGGTAATGTTTTCATTTTTTTTTTTTTTTTTTTTAAAGACGGGGTTTCACCATGTTGGTCAGGCTGGTCTTGAACTCCCGACCTCAGGTGATCCGCCCGCCTTGGCCTCCAAAATGCTTGGATTACAGGCGTGAGCCACCATGCCTGGCCATGTTTTCATTTTTTGATTTTGGTAGGGCTTCACCCAGTTGCCCAGTCTGGTCTCCAACTCCTGGGCTCAAGCCATCCTTCTGCAAGTGCTGGTATTACAGGCATGAGCCACCATGCCTGGCAATTTTTATTTTATTTATTTATTTCTTTTCTTTTCTTTTTTTAAACCTTCGCCTTATTTATTTATTTATTTATTTATTTATTTATTTATTTTTAGAGACAGGGTCTCGCTATGTTGCCCAGGCTGGAGTGCAATGGCTATTCACAGGCACAATCCCACTACAGATCAGCACGGGAGTTTTGACCTGCTCCGTTTCTGACCTGGGCCAGTTCTCCCCTCCTTAGGCAACCTAGTGGTCCCCTGCTCCCGAGAGGTCACCATATTGAAGCCGAACTTAGTGCGGACACCCGATCGGCATAGTGCACTACAGCCCAGAACTCCTGGGCTCAAGCGATCCTCCAGCCTCAGCCTCCTCAGTAGGGAACTATGGGCACGCGCCACCACGCCCGGCTATTTACTTATTTTTAAGACGGAGTTTTGCTCTTGTTGCCCAGGCTAGAGTATAGTGGCACAATCTCAGCTCACTGCAACTTCCACCTCCCAGGTTCAAGTGATTCTCCTGCCTCAGCCTCCCAAGTAGCTGGAATTACAGGCATGTGCCACAACATCCAGCTAATTTTTGTGTTTTTAGTAGAGACGGGGTTTCACCTTGTTGATCAGGCTGGATGGTTTTGAACTCCTGACCTCAGGTGATCCGCCCGCCTCGGCCTCCCAAAGTGCTGGGATTACAGGTGTGAGCCACCACACCAGGCCTATTTTTATTTTTTAAACATACAGTTTGTACATTTTACATCAATTAAATATTTAAATAACTAAGTTAATTACATTAACTATATTACTGCACATGTGCCAGGTGCAGAGGCCCATGCCTTTGGTCCCAGGTACTCAGAAAGCTGAGGCTGGATAATTGCTTGAGCCCAAGAGTTCTAGGCTGCAGTGTGCTATGCCAATTAAGTGTCTACACTTGAGTTTGGCGTCAATATGGTGACCTCCCAGGAGCTGAGGGCTACCAGGTTGCCTAAAGAGGGATGAACCCACCCAGGTCGGAAACTGAGCACATCAAAACTCCTGGGCTGATCAGCAGTGGGATCATGCCTGTGAATAGTCACTGCATTCCCACTTGGACAACATAGTAAGACTCCATCTCTTTTTTAAAAATTACTGCAGGTTGGGCGTGGTGGCTCACGCCTGTAACCCCAGCACTTTGGAAGGCCAAGGTGGGCGGATCACAAGGCCAAGAGATTGAGACCATCCTGGCCAACATGGTGAAACCCTGTCTCTACTAAAAAAATACAAAAATTAGTTGGGCATGATGGCACACGCCTGTAGTCCCAGCTACTCAGGAGGCTGAGGCAGGAAAATTACCTGAATCCGGGAGGCAGAGGTTGCAGTGAGCCGAGATCGCGCCACTGCACTCCAGCCTGGCACCTGGCAACAGAGAAAGACTCTGTCTCAAAAAAAAAAAAAAAAAAACTACTGCATTAAAAGGCCATGCACAGGCCATGCACAGTGGCTTACACCTGTAATCCCAGCTCTTTGGAAGGCTGAGGTGGGCAGATCACTTGAGGTCAGAAATTCAAGATCAGCCTGGCCAGCATGGTGGAACACCGTCTGTAATAAAAAAGAAAAAAATACAAAAAGTAGCTGCGCATAGTGGTGGGCATCTGTAATCTCAGCTACTTGGGAGGCTGAGGCAGGAGAATCGCTTGAACCAGGGAGACGGAGGCTGCAGTGAGCTAAGACTGTGCCACTGTGCTCCAGCCTGGGCGATAGACTCTGTCTCAAAAAAAAAGGTTAAGCTACAAAAAAAAAAAATTGAAAATCACCAATCTCATTCTTCACTTTATAAATGAGAAAATTGAGATAGGTGAATAACTGGAAGTCACAAACCAGGACTCAAGTATGGAGAAATGTCTAGGCATCCACCAGATTCCATTCTCCCCTTTTATTGAAACACCTGCCCCAGGCTTTAACCGGACACATGACTGTCGGGCTACTGACCACAGTCCGCAGCCTCCTTTGCAGAGACATAAGATCCTGTGACTAAGTTTTCAACAATGTGAATAAAAATAATGCTCTGTTTCTTATAAGGAAAATGCTGTTTCTTTGCTCTTTCATATCCTTCCTTTGGTTTGGAACATAAGATATCTAAAGAGGGATGAACTCACCCAGGTCGGAAACTGAGCACGTCAAAACTCCTGCACTGATTAGCAGTGGGATCATGCCTCTGAGCCAGAGAAGAAGAGCCATATGCTGAGCCAGACAAGCTCTTATGAGCAAGACATGTCTCAGGACACACCCACATAGTAAAAGAACCTGGATCTCCCGAAGGCTTTGTGAATCAGAACCAACCCCTTGCCCTGAAGTTTCCACTTTCTTTGAAATATTTATGAGACAGAAATAAACTGGATTGGTGGAGCACTCTGGTATTTTTATGTCTCTTTGTTACAGTAGTTATCATTGATCAATTGCTAAGTAACAAATTACCCCACAACTCAGTAGCTTGAAACAACAAACATGGAGGACCCAGGCTGGAGGATCACTTGAGGTCAGGAGTTCAAGGCCAGCCTGGGCAACATAACAAGAACCCATCTCTTTAAAAAAAACAAAAACTTAAAAATTAGCTAGGCAAAGCAGCTTGCAGCTGTAGCTACTCAGGAGGCTGAGGCAGAAGGGTCACTCAAGTCCAGAAGTTTGAGGTTGCAGTGAGCTATGATCACACCAGTGCATTCCAGCCTGGGCAATGAAGTGAGAGCTCTTCTTGAAAATAAAAATTAGGCCAGGCATGGTGCCTCACATCTGTAATCCCAGCACTTTGGGAGGCAAAGATGGGTGGATCATTTCAGGCCAGAAGTTCAAGACCAGCCTGGTCAATATGGTGAAACTCTGTGTTTACTAAAAATACAAAAATTAGCCAGGCATGGTGGTGCATGCCTGTAGTCACAGCTACTTGGGAGGCTGAGACATGAGAATCATTTGAAACCAGGGGGCAGAAGTTGCAGTGAGCAAAATTGAGCCACTGTGTTCCAGCCCAGGCAACAGAGCAAGACTCTGTCCCAAAAAAATAAATAATGAATGAAAATTAAAGTTGGCCTGGCTGGGCTCAGTGGCTCATGCCTGTAATCCTAGCACTTTGGGAGGCTGAGGCAGGTGGATCATCTGAGGTTGGGAGTTCGAGACCAGCCTGACCAATATGGAGAAATCCCATCTCTACTAAAAATACAAAAATTAGCTGAGCGTGGTGGTGCATGCCTGTAGTCCCAGCTGCTCAGGAGCGTGAGGCAGGAGAATCGCTTGTACCCGGGAGGTGGAGGTTGCAGTGAGCTGGGTTGTAGCCACTGCACTCCAGCCTGGGCAACAAGAGTGAAATTTCGTCTCAAAAAAAAAAATTGGGCTGGGCGAGATAGTTCACACCTGTAATCCCAGCACTTGGGGAGGCCGAGGAGGGTGGATCACGAGGTCAAAAGATCAAGACCATCCTAGTCAACATGGTGAAACCCGTCTTTAAAAAAAATGTAAAAACATTTCTTGTCTCATAGTTCCTGTGGGTCAGGAATTCAGGAACAGCTCAGCTGCCTCAGGATCCCTTCTGAGGCTACAGCCAGAGTACTGGCAGGGACCACAGTCATCCAGAACTGCAAGCCCAGGGCTGGAATATCCACTCCCACATTCATCCACTCTGATTGTTGTCAGAGACCACAGCTCCTCACCATGTGGCTTCTCCACAGGTGAGTGTCTTTGTGATGCGGCTCTTGGCTTCCCCCAGAGCAAATAACCAGAGACAAGGAGTGGCCCAGAAGGAAACTGCAGTGCATTTTTATAACCCAGTCTCCAGTCCCAAGTCAAGCACTGTCACCTCCATTTCATTCTATTTGCTAGAAGAGTCACCAAGTTCTCTGTAATCCCAGCACCTTGGTAGGCCGAGGTGGGAGGCCAGGAGTTCAAGACCAGGTGGGCAACATAGCAAGATCCTATCTATTAAATTAATTAATTAAATAAAGAAACAGCCAGGCATGGTGGTGCACACCTGTAGTCCTAGCTACTCCGGAGCCTAGGTGGGAGGATTGCTTGATCCCAGACATTGAAGGAAACAGTGGACTAGAATTGAGCCACTGTACTCCAGCCTGGGTGACAGAGCAAGACCTTATCTCAAAAAACAATAATTAAAAACAAAAAAATACATAATTAAAATAAATTACTTTTTTTTAAAAAAGAGTTGGCTGGGCGCGGTGGCTCACGCCTGTAATCCCAGGACTTTGGGAGGCCGAGGTGGAAGGACTACTTTAGGTCAGAGTTCGAAACCAGCCTGGCCAACATGGTGAGACCCTGTCTTTACTAAAAATACAAAAATTAGCCAGACATGGTGGCGCACGCCTGTAATCTCAGGTACTCAAGAGGCTAGGGCAGGAGAATCGCCTGAAGCCAGAAAGCAGAGGTTGCAGTGAGCTAACATCAAGCCACTGCACTCCAGCCTGGGTGGCAGGACAAGATCCTGTCTAAAAAAAAAAAAGAGTCACCAAGTCTTGCCAACGCTCAAGGGGGTGAGAATTAGACTCCACCTTTTAAAGTGAAAAGTACCAAAGAATGTGTGGACATATTTTCAAACTACCATAATGGCTCAGCCTGTATCCTGTTATGACTATTTTTAATTCATCAACTAGTACAGTGGTGCCATCTCAGCTCACTGCAACCTCCACCTCCCAGACTCAAGCGATACTTTCCTCTCATCCTCCAGAGTAGCTGGGGCTACAGGGGCCTACCACCACACCCAGCTAATTGTGTGTGTGTGTGTGTGTGTGTGTGTGTGTGTGTGTGTCTTCTTTTGTAGAGATAGCATTATAGCGTTTTGCTATGTTGCCCAGGCTGGTTTCAAACAAGTGAACTCAGCCAGGTGCAGTGGCTCACACCTGTAATCCCAACACTTTGAAAGGCCAAGATGGGCGGATCACCTGAGGTCAGGAGTTCAAGACCAGCCTGGCCAACATGGTGAAACCCCCGACTCTACTAAAAAAAAAAAAAGTACAAAAATTAGCTGTGCATGGTGGCAGGCACCTGTAATCCCAGATACTCAGGAGACTGAGGCAGAAGAATCCCTTGAACCCAGAAGGCGGAGGTTGTAGTGGGCCGAGATCCATGCCACTTCGCTCCAGCCTGGACAAAAAGAGAGAGACTCCATTTCAAAAAAACAAACAAACTCGTGAGTTTAAGCAATCCACCTGCCTCAGCCTCCCTCAGCGCTGGGATTATAGGGATGAGCCATGGTGCCTGGCCTAATCCATAACTTTTACAGAATTTGTTTTGCTGCATCCTAATTAATCCACTAGATCTACCGCCTCCTAGCCCAGTGCATATTCTGAGCCATGATCTTCCTGATGTAGTTCAAGAACAATAATAAATGACATCACTGGGGGCTTTTTATGTGCCAGGAGCGTGCCAAGCATTTTCCAAACATTTTGTCCCTCATGAGAACCTCTGTGGTAGATTCTACGACAAGTCTTAATTTTATAGGTGAGGAAGGCCGGGCGCGGTGGCTCACGCCTGTAATCCCAGCACTTTGGGAGGCCGAGGCGGGTGGATCACGAGGTCAAGAGATCGAGACCATCCTGGTCAACATGGTGAAACCCCGTCTCTACTAAAAATACAAAAATTAGCTGGGCATGGTGGCACGTGCCTGTAGTCCCAGCTACTCGGGAGGCTGAGGCAGGAGAA
>PVKV010010241.1:0-76729 GCA_004027835.1 Alouatta palliata | reverse complement strand
AAATTGAGTTATCTCTTTATTGTTGAGTTCTTTATATATTTTGGACACTGGACTCCTATTCATGTACACAATTTGCAAATATTTCCTCTCATTCTGTGGGTAGTTTTTTTCCTTTTAAATGTTTTATAACAGGAGTCAGCAAACTTTTACTATAAAAGACCAAATAGCAAATATTTTAGGCTTTGTGGGCCATCTGGTCTGTTTTAAGTATTTAATTTGTTGCCAGAGTGCAAAAGTAGCCATAGACAGTGTAAATGAATGAGTATGACTATGTTCCAATAAAACTTTGTACATAGACACTGAGATTTGAATTTCATATAACTTTCATTGTCTTGATTTTTTCCTCAACTATTTAAAAATGTAAAAACTTATTAGCTCATAGGCTCTGCTGTGTACTATTTCATCCTATGTATATTTGTAATGAGTTTGTTGTTTCCTTACAGTGATAGGTTACTCTTGCTTCACATCGTGGAAATGAAATACCATTTTTATAGGTACCATAATGAATGTATAGAAAATCATCAGAAATTGGGGAGAGAAGAGTAATATCTGAGAATCTTCTAATCATAAGGACTAATAATACATACGTACTATTCTTTGATTTTCTTTGGCCCCTTTAAAAAAATAACTTGTCAAACGTCAATAGTATCTCTACCTTTGTTTAAGGTAGAGACTTTAGTTTTTTTTGCTTACTGTGCTTAATGTTTCTTTCTTTCTTTCTTTCTTTTCTGACACAGAGTTTTGCTCTTGTTGTCCAGGCTGGAGTGCAGTGGTGTGAACTTGGTTCACTGCAACCACCACCTCCTGGGTTCAAGTGATTATCCTGCCTCAGCTTCCTGAGTAACTGGGATTACAGGCGTGCACCATCACACCGACTAATTTTTGTATTATCGGTAGAGACGGGGTTTCCCTGTGTTGGCCAGACTGGTCTTAAACTCCTGACCTCAGGTGATCCACCTGCCTTGGCTTCCCAAAATGCTGAGATTACAGGTGTGAGCCACCGTGCCCAGCCTGTACTTAATGTTGCTCTTGGAGTTGGAATTAACATTTCTGCAATGGTTTGGAAATTTTACGAAGTTCATTCACAATAACAAACTTTCATTTAAACAATTTCATGAATGGGTTTTCACTAAGGTAGTCTTTCTTGTCTTTGGCATATTATACAAGCATGTTTACTGGGGACAAGTTTTGTTTGTTTGTTTTTTGTTTTTTTGAGACCGAGTTTTGCTTTTGTTGCCCAGGCGGGAGTGCAATCGTGCGATCTCAGCTCACTACAACCTCCGCCTCCTGGGTTCAAGCTATCCTCTTGCCTTAGCCTCCGAAGTATCTGGGATTACAGGCATGTGCCACCATGCCCAGCTAATTTTGTATTTTTAGTAGAGATGAAGTTTCACCATATTGATCCAGCTGGTCTCGAACTCCTGACCTCAAGTGATCCACCTGCCTCAGCCTCCCAAAGTGCCAGAATTATAGGCATGAGCCACTGCACCCAGCCCTACAAAATTTTATATAAAGAAATATAAGATACTTGTAGTGGCTGTTTAAAGGAAAGAAGTCTGTTTATCTCCTGGTAACTTAACAAAATTAGATTTTTACCCCTTGTTTTCGGAGTAAAAAAAAAATGTGCATTGCAATGCTTGTATTTTTTTTTTTCCAAAATAACATTTTGACTATTAACAATTGAATCCTTGAATTTAGCTGTATGTTGAACATAAGTCAGTGTAAAATTGTACTGAAAATATTCAAGTCAAATTTAAGCAACCTTTCAGCAGTAAGCAAAGAGGGATGTGATTTGTTGGTGTTTATTCCCTTTCCCTTTGACCTAATTTCCTTAGTGAACTATTTTGTATTTGTGGTCTCAGGCCAGATTTTCCTGTCACACCACCTGAACTAGGTCAGAGGCTTCTCTGCCCTTTAATCCTTGCCCTGTTTACCATCACCAGTAACAGTTGTAAACTAGTGCCTTATTATAAAGGCATTGACTATCATTCCTATTGATAGGAAATGGTGATTATTTATTTAGGCTTGTGTTAGTCACAGATACTTCGAATAGCTTGATCTTTTTCTTTAGGTAAGCATTTATTGGTGATCGGTAAATAGGAAACATCAATGAGACCTCTTATTCTTTAAAATTTCCTATTCAAGTTTATCCAGAATGTGTGTGTGTGTGTGTGTGTGTGTGTGTGTGTGTGTTGGTTTGTTTGTTTTTTAAGAAGGAGTCTCACTCTGTTGCCCTGGGTGGAGTGCAGTGGTGTGATCCCAGCTCACTGCAGCCTCCACCTCCCAGGTTCAAGCAGTTCTCATGCCTCAGCTTCCCCAGTAGCTAGGATTACAGGCATGCACCAACACTACGACTAATTTGTGTGTTTTTAGTAAAGACAGGGTTTCACTATATTGGGCAGGCTGGTCTCGAACTCCTGACCTCAAGTGATCCACCCGCCTCGGCCTCCAAAGTGCTGGGATTCCAGGCGTGAGCCGCTACGCCTGGCCCAGAATGTATTTTTAATTAGTCTTTTGTTCAAGAACAGAAATATGGCCGGGCATGGTGGCTCATGCCTGTAACCCCAGCACTTTGGGAAGCCAAGGCGGGTGGATCACTTAAGGTCAGGAGTTCGAAACCAGCCTTCCCAACATAGTGAAACCCTGTCTTTACTAAAAATACACAAACTAGTTAGCATGTTGGTGTGCATGTGTAGTCCCAGCTACTCGGGAGGCTGAGGCAGGAGAATTTCATGATCCTGGGAGGTGGAGGTTGAGATCGCGCCACTGCACCCCAGCTTGGCAACAGAGTGAGACTTTGTCTCAAAAATAAAAGAAACCACTTAATTATTGATTAAATCAATTCTTGTGTTTCTGGGTTTTTTTGTTTTTTTTTTTTTCAATTTTGTATTTCCAGGGTTGTTTTTTTTTTAGATGGAGTCTTGCTCTGTATTGCTAAGGCTGGAGTCTGGAGTGCAGTGGCGCGATCTTGGCTCAGTGCAAGCTCTGCCTCCCAGGTTCAAGTGATTATCCTGCTGCAGCCTCCCAAGTAGCTGGGATTACAGGCACCTGCCACCACGCCCAGCTAATTTTTGTATTTTTAGTAGAGAGGTGGTTTTACCATGTTGGCCAGGGTGCTCTCGAACTCCTGACCCCAAGTGATCCAGCCATCTGAGGCTCCCAAAGTGCCAGAATTATAGGCCTGAGCCACTGTGCCCAGCCTGAAGTTTTTTTTTTTTTTTTAATGTGGAATTGTCTATTTTTTTCATTTAGATTATTTTGTAAAGATTTAGGTGTGCTTGCTAGTGCAGTTTTCCCTGTAATCTGTGGATATATCATTTTATTTAAAATTTCCCCAAAGGAAAAAGAATTTCATAAAGAATTTTTTTTTCTCTGCAGTTCTCTCTTTCTAGTTAGATTACACAATTTTTTTTTTGAGACTGAGTCTCTCTTTGTCGCCCACGCTGGGGTGCAGTGGCGCAATCTCACTGGAACTTCTGCCTTCTGGTTGAAGCAGTTCTCCTGCCCCAGCCTCCCGAGTAGCTGGGATTACAGGCAACTGCCACCATGCCCAGCTAATTTTTTGTATTTTTTAATAGAGACAGGGTGGGGGTGGGGGGTTTCACCTCGTTAGCCAGGATGGTCTTAATCTCCTGATTGCTTGAGTTTAGGAGATCCAGGCTGCAGCGAGCAGTGATCACGCCACTGTACTTCAGCCTGAGCAACAACAGATCGAGACCCTGTCTCAAAAAAAAGGGACAAGAGAAAAGAAAAATAAATCACCTTTAATATTCTGTACCTGATGCATTGGAATTGAGAAATCCTTATAAACACATTCACCCACTGTGTACCCACAAAAATTTTTCTAAGAAAAAAGAGAAACTTTTTATCCTCATTTTACACTACCTTTGTATTGCTTTCTTTCTTTTTTTTTTTTAGATGAGGTTTCACCATAATGGCCAGGCTGGTCTTGAACTTCTGACCTCAGGTAATCCACCCACCTCAGCCTCCCAAAGTGCTAGGATTACAGGCCTGAGCCACCGTGCCCGGCCACTGTATTGCTTTCAAAGGCAGTATGATTATCTTCAAATCAGTATGACTGAGAAAGTCATTACTTTGTTAGTTTCTTAGAGGTTCTTTGATCAAAGAAATAGGAACTAGTAAAGATAAAATAAAGATAGGGAAATAATTTTATATATTTACGAAGTCAAGGATTAAAAAATGTTCATAGGTTTAAGAAAATCTAAAGAATATATGTTTTTACATTTTTCGGGATTAAATTTATCTCTTTCAACTTTTGTATACGTTTGAAATTTTTTTTTCTTCCCAAAACCTCAAAAGTATATGTTTGAAATTTTTAATAATAAAATATTGGAAAAATATATTAATCTTGTATTTTACTTTTTTAGTTTGTTCATTCAAGTATTTCAATAAAATAGATAATTCCTCCATATTCTTAAAGAGGTTTTAAAATCTTTTTTTTTTTTTTAAGATGAGGTTTTACCATGTTGGTCAGGCTGGTCTTGAACTCCCGACCTCAGGTGATCCGTCCGCCTTGGCCTCCAAAGTGCCTCCTTTAAAGGCCACCACGCCCGGCCTTTAAAATCTTTTTTAGTGAATGGAAAGTTGGAAGAATTTCATCCAGTCATTTCTGTTAATGAAGTATATTACAAAATGAAAGAACCTAGTAGAAATGAACAAAAGGTAGTTGACTGAACTAATCCATCTTTGTAGTATACTTGGTATATAAATGAGGCTATGTGGCAAATAGAGTTAACAGCAAGCCTACTTTGTGTCAAGTGCATAGCTTTCATTTATGTTGGAGTCTTTGAGGTTAAACACTGTTGGAATTATTTTTTATTTCCCTCTACTTACCTCTGTTTTCTTTTACAGCATCCACCCGTTTTGTCAAATGTGAAAAATGTCATCATTTTTTTGTTGTGCTATCAGAAGCAGACTCAAAGAAAAGCGTAATTAAAGAACCTGAATCAGCAGCAGAAGCTCTAAAGTTGGCATTCCAACAGAAACCACCACCTCCCCCTAAGAAGGTATAAGTCTTAATTAAGCTCCGTCTTACAAGTATTTTATGTTGAAAACATTCCATTGCTTCCTTCTCCCAAGTTTACATTGAATCCTAATACTAGTATCTAAACAAGTATATAGATTCATAATATGGACCATATGTGGCTAAATTTTTATTGCCTTTTGGAATTTAGATATGCGGTCTGTTGCTTTCCCCATGTCATGATTACTGTATTCAGTAGCAGTGAAATATAGCTGGATAATTATTAAAATGTTAACTTGTTAATTAAAAGTTAAAGTTAATCTGAAATAATTTCTTTACAATAGAGCAAGCAACTTTTATTTTGTTCGTTTGGGCCCTTAAATAACACCAGCCTACTGGGCGAGGTGGATCATGAGATCAGGAGATCAAGACCATCCTGGCCAACATGTTGAAATCCCATTTCTACTAAAAATACAAAAATTAGCTGGGCATGGTAGTGCGCGCCTGTAATCCTAGCTACTCTGGAGGCTGAGTCAGGAGAATTGCTTGAGCCTGGGAGGCGGAGGTTGTATGGAGCCAAGATCATGCCACTGCATTCCAGCCTGGTGACAGAGTGAGACTCTGTCTCAATAAAAAAACAGTAATAGTAACAACACCGGCCTAGGCTGGTCCACTTGACTAGCCTTAAAAGAAAAAAAAAAGCCTACAGTTGTCTCCCTTAAGTTGGTGTATTGTATGGTAAAACAGCCTTCAGTCTAACAGTATAAGTGAGTAATTTTTTTCATGGCCAGTGTGCTAGGGCTGCTCCTTGTAGCATTGTGGCTTTGGTAGTGTGGACTCTTTTTAGGAGTCTCAGGCAGAGTATGATTTGGTCCTGTGAAACACAACAGAATGTACCATCAGCTCCATTGGGTGCTTGGTGTGTGGTTTTTGAGAACTGGGAGCCCTTGTACCCTGGCTGTGTGCTTTCAGTTCTGGCTGTGTCTCAGATGTTTGCACACTTAGATTATTTATCACTGCTTCAGTGTATCTTCCTTCTACTGTGTTTAGATAGCGGTGCATTTGTCTCTACTTCCAAATATGCTGTGGTAGATTTAATGTCATTGGTATAATTTGCTAGGAATAAAGACATTTAAAACTATAATAAAATGTATGTGGTCAACAACTAAAGAATTTGTCATGTAAAAATAATGGGGCCAGGTGCTGTGGTTCACGCCTGTAATCCCAGCATATTGGGAGGTCGAGGCAGGCGGGTCACAAGGTCAGGAGTTCGAGACCAGCCTGGCCAACATGGTGAAACCTCGTCCCTATTAAAAATACAAAAATTAGCCGGGCATGGTGGCAGGCGCCTGTAATCCCAGCCACTGAGGAGGCTGAGGCAGGAGAATGGCTTGAACACAGGAGGTGGAGGTTGCAGTGAGCCAAGATTGTGCCATCGTACTTCTAGCCTGGGTAACAAGAGCGAAACTCTGTCTCAAAAAAAACAAGGAAAATACAGCTATTGGGCTTTATATTCTATATGAATTTGTGTAGACTTTAGACCCCTGAGTTAAAATTCCAGGCAGTTTAACCATTTTCAGGAGTTTGTGAATTATTTATTTTGAATCAGGGTTTCACTATGTTGCCTGGGCTGGAGTGTAGTGGCACGCTCATAGTTCATTGTACCCTCAACCTCCCGGGGCTTAAGTGATCCTTCCACTTCAGCTTCCATAGTAGCTGGGAATGCAGGCATGTGCCACCATGCCCAACTCATTTCTGTAGAGATGGAGTTTCACCATGTTGCCCAGGCTGGTCTACCTACTGGGTTTAAGTGATCCATCCGCCTCAGCCTCCCAGCTTTGTATCAGGATTACAGGCGTGAGCCACCATGCCCAGTAGGAGTTGGTGAATATCAGTGTAGGATCATTTTAGAAGAGTATATCTTTAGGTTGCAACAAATATTCTTTCCTGTGGGATATATAAGATATATATCTGAAATAACAAAATGATTTAAAAGAAACTCTTTCAATTGCAGATTCTTCAGGTATGATCTATATTATCTTGTCCACACCAATGAACTTGCCAAATATATTACTTGTAACAGGCCTGGGTTTGATTGAAGACCAGAAAAAAAAATTCTTCATTAAGATGCTTTTTATTTCAGGAAAGCATCGATACAAAAGTCGTGGGATTCCTAAGTTAAAAATTCTGAGTACTAATTAGGTAGCCCTCCTGATCTTACTTTTTACATTCAATTAAAGCAATCATATTATGTAATATAATATTAACTCTTCTGTCTCAGTTGATTATTTGCATGTATATTTTCTAAGTAGAATATAAAGTTTTGGAGATCAGGGGCATAACTTGTTCAACTTTGATGCTCAAGTTCCATATGACTCTTAACAAACACTCAGATAGATATTTGGTGGATAAAAGAAAGTATGGATGGGGAGAGGTGATAAACTGAGTGAGAATTGAAAGATTGCTAGGAGAAAAACACAAAGGAATGAAGAAAATGAGCAGAATAGAATTACACATGGAGGAAATAGCTTAAAGAAAAGTCACATGGCATGTTAAGCAAAATAGTGTTGGCTGGACCAAAAAGCATGTGGGAGAAGGAAAGTGTGGTTCAAGAAAATCTGGGAAAAACTTTAGAAGCCAAATTGAGTAGGGATTTAAGCACTGTTCAGCAATCATAAGTGTGCCATCAAAATCTGTAAGCCATAGAATACATTTAAAAAGATTTGCGTTTTAGAATAATAATTTCAGCAGTAGTTGAACTGCTCAAGACCATCCATGAGAGCAGTCAAAAGTGAGTTCAGTTATTTAAGCTTGAACACTAAAAGAATGACAGACAGCAAATTTGAAGAAGAAAATAATGAGATTTGATTAGGACACTGTTTAAGTGTGATGTTTATCCAAAGCATTAATGCAATATTTATCAGCAATTCTGAAATGTGAACCTTGGTTTGGAAAAGTTGTGAATAGCAAATTTGATTAACATGCTTATGTGTGAATTCCTCTGGCTGTGCCGAGTGTTCCCCAAATAGGTACAGTTTTAAAAATCTAAAAAGATGGCTGAAATAATATAAGTTGACAACAGATGGTACCAAAAAGGAGTATTTTTTAAAAATTAAGTCTAAAATGAGAACAAAGTTGAAATGATCATCTATTGGATACAGACATAGTAAGGTGATCAGGGAGAGAAGGACAATAAGAAAGGATTAATTGTAATAATGAAGGTGAGGGGACTTAGCTCTGAAAGATACACAAAAGCATTTGTTGAGTGTTGTCTATTTGAGGGTGGTTTTATACATGCTGTTTTCTAAATTTTATAAAAAATAGAAATAAATTATCCTTGTTGTAATAGAGTCTCAGAGAAATTCAATAACTTGTCCAAATTTATGTTGTACATGATAGTCAGGATTTTAACTCTCATCTGCCTTATGTCCAAAGCCCATAAGAATAAGAAATTGGAATCAGAAACAGAAATTTTATTATTTGAGGTCCTGGAGGTAGAGTCTCATTCAGTAGTGCTGAGAGTTCATCATTAATATCCAACATGAAATTAAGGATTAAAAAAAAAAACACTGAAATCATGAAGAAAACATGTTATTCATTACTAAGAACATATCAGTCCTTTTTCTAATTTGAGTTAGAACATAGGTTTTACATATACCCCCAACTTGAGCTAGAAAATAGCTTATGAAACATGACAGGTGTTTTAATAAAATTAATTTTAGATTTATTTTATATAATGAAGGGTTAAATGAGTAGAGCCAATACCTAAAATTATGTTCAAAAACAATTTAAAAAATCTACAAATGCTATATCAAGATAATATTTTCCTATGAGAAGCTCTTAGTTTAGATTTCTTCTTTGTACTTTGACATTGGCATCATGGATAATCGGGACCAATGATATGGTGTCTGTAAATAACACTTCAGCAATGAGACATACAATGTGGATCATGTGCCTGACACTTCTGCGTGTTGTTATTGGTGCTGTTTTACAACACGGATTAAGAAAAAAAATTGACCAGCCATATAGTGTTGGTCAATAGTATTAAAGATGGACACATGCCTGGTGAGTTGATAAAAACACAGAGGAAGCTTCCACATGTGACCTAGCTAGGGATGACTACAGAAATGCAAACTATTTCTGTTGACTTTAAGTTTTAATAATGTAAAGTCTTAATTTATTTCTTTAAAAATATTTGAGACACCTGCTATATTCTGACAATTATACTAGATGGTGGAGATATAAATGTATTTAAGCAAGGACCCTGCTCATAATGAGCCTAAGAATGACAGGTGCAAGTGTGTGCATCCACTTACACACACAGAAACCCAAAATATTATACACCCTTCAAATCTTACCCCCAAATATAAGAGTTTTACAGTTAGCTAATTTTAAAAATCTGAAATAAATTGGAAAAATGACATATAAAAGGAAAAATAAGAGAAAAACTTTATTTTATATTATGTTCCCTTGGAGAAACAACTTTAAAAAAGAAAAAAAGCATGGCAGTTGAGATATCTAAGATTGTAGAGTTGAAATCTATGACCTTGTGTAGACCCCCAAAACTATTTTCATTTGTTTGGGAACCAGAGTCAGCCAACAATATTGCTAGTTCCTTAGTGCCATTTTGAAATTGTACTATTCTGGGAAAGAGTTTTTGAGAAAGCATCTGGGATCTGCAGTCTTCTCTGACTTTTGCAGAGGACACAGACCCTGGAAGACCATCATCTCTATGCTAGGTGACCCTTCAATTTTTAAAGCATATTTGAAAGCCATTTTCAATATGTTATGTTCAATACCATGAACATAACACATTCCTTTAAGGGGTCCTAACATTTGACTTTTTATGAATCAATAGTCTCATAGTTTATCTTTATAAGTGCTGGAATTGTGATTATAATTAATGTCATCACACTAAGCTATGGGAATAAACATCATTTTCTTCTAAATGTTGCTAAACTGAGGAAAAATATATATAGTTCATGATGAGGCAGTTCAATTAACCTTTAGTACTTGCTATGTGTTGGAACAAGCAGTTCATTTCTGCCATCTCGTTCACTTGCAGGATTTAAGTTGCTTATGATGCTGTCAAATAGAAGAGATTTGAATAAGCTAAGGAAAGTTTGATGTATTTAGAATTCTATAATCATTAAGTGATTATGTGTGTGGTTTTATATGTATATAATTTATAAGGTGCAATCATTGTATGAGGGCACAAGTTTCATGTATGAGGAGATAATGCAATTGAAATACTGCATGGGCAATTCCCTCTTAAAATCTGTTAAATGAATCTTTTTGTACTTTTGATTGCCTTGACAATTATTCTCAACTATGTTATAAAGTAGTCAACTAGCTGGAGGCTAAGGGCCTATATTGATGTGATATTAGGCAGCAGCACAGGCCAAAGAAGCCCATTGACAGCTAGAATTTCTTTTGATATCTCCTTTCATGTGACAAAATGTGGAAATTTTGTATTCTAGTTTATAGGTAGATCCTTCTGGGAAGCTACTAGCTACCCAGGTTTGGGAGGACCACGGTATCAAAATCTGCAAAAGTACTTGTTTATTAAAGACACCCTAAGACTAATGCTTAGCACAATGTCTGGAATATAATAAATTCTTCCTGGTTGATAACACTGTATTATTTTTGTGGTAATAAATAGTTCATTATTAAAATTATCTGTAGGTCTAAAAGAAGCCAAAATAAATAAAAAAGCACTATATAAAGACATATGAGGAAAATATGTATCTTGTTGGCCCTTCTTCCCATCTTAGAATAGCCCAGCCTTTTCTGCATCTCCTATTCCAACCTCTGCCTTCTGTGTCCCAGCCCAGGACACCACTAGCTCCATGGCCCAGAGCTCATGGATTGACAATCAGTTTTAGGTATCGCAAAGACTGCTGCCTAGAGTTAGGTCCACAACATTATTAACTAACCTCTTAATAGTCAGCATTTTGTGCTTTGGAATAGAACATATTTGGAGAATGTAGATTTCTAAGAAATCCTGAGATTGACCTTTTTTTTTTTTTTTTGTATGGGTATTCTCAGTTTGATTAACCAGGCCTCTGAATATATTTATCAGATGTTGTGACTGTTCTAAGAGCTCTTTATATATGTACACATATATGAAATATATGTAAATATATAAATATAAATATATATAAAACATGATAATTATCAGCCCAAGACCTTTGTATTAATGAGATTAAAAATTATCAAGTTTGAATTAGGAAATATTAAACCTGGTTAAACTCTATAGCAGAAAAACAAACAAAACATTATTAGCTTCAGTGTTTAGAAAATTCAGATATTTAAAATTTCATTTGATCAGTCTGTATTGGAAATGGTAGTCTGAATAAAGCCCCCAAAATGCTTTGTTTGTTCTTTTTCCCCTAAACCAATATCAATTTTCTTTCACACTACATCTTTTCTAGGTTGTCTTTTTCAGAGGCTGATGTAGATCAATTTACCTATCTGGAAGGAGGATTTTTTTTAGACATGTTGACACTGAGTACACTGTGACATTTTCTCATCCTATAATCCTGACATCTTTGGAGAGATTTTCTTCCTAGCCTATTTCATATTGTTAATGTTTTACATAAAGCAATATTTATTCCCCATTTTCAGTAATACGTTTATACACTTGAAGAGAAGATACAAGATTTTCCAAATTTTAGAGTAATGTTCAAATTAGACTCTGAAATGATATAAACATTTATCACTGTAAAAATGTAAATGATTAAATTGTGACTAAATCTTTTAAACAATTAAAAAGTGTGCCCCTGGCAGTTAATATGTTTGTATTATCTATATCAATAACTTAAAACCTAGGAGATAATTAGACAACAGAATCTATTAAGTCATTATGACTTTTTTTTTGCCTGAAGAAATAGATTACATTAATAGATTTCATCATCTGTAAATGCCATAATACCTGGAGGTAGTTCCTGCTTATTATAAAAGTAATTAAACGTAACATTCATATGAATGCATATTAATCCTCTAGTTTTATTGTGTCCTTTAAAATAATTTCACTAAGTGACTGGAAGATTATTATTTTGCATTAGAGAGCACAGGACTTCTTATTTTAAGCATTTATTTAATAATAATATTAAATTTGTATTAAATATAAATTAACATTAAAGGTGCATTGTCTGGACCTCCAGAGGATTTTATGAATCTAGAATAAATATATGTGGCTCATGGGTTTGTCATGACCCAGAGGATACGTTTCCTGCAACCTATAGCATGCATTTTGTAAATGTTCCAAAGCGCCTGGTGCCTGTGGCAGTAAATGTACTAAGCCATCAGCTGGTAAATGACTTTGGAAATTAGTTGGAGGTTAATTCTCTGCCTCATTGGCCCCCCAAAGTGGACAAACTGTAATTGATTTTGATAGCATTCACAAAGCACTTTTTTCTATTGAAAAATGGAGGCATACTCACAGAGACATCCTCTGGATACAGGAACAATTAAATGGGTATCAATGAGATTTCATTAAGAGTCTATATTTCTGTAATTAATAAACTCTCCTTACTTTCGGGAATTTTGTTGCTTTTACAAAACTACAAATTTTAAACTGTCAAAATGATTTATTTTTCCTGTGGAGTGTTTTCATTTAATTCAAATATCCTGCACTAGCACTAATATTCTATTTTCATATATATTGTTATAGAAAGAAGCAGCATTGGCCATGTATATTCATTTGTGTCCATAATCTCATGAAGGAAAGAGCAAAGTGTTACTTTCTGGTAAAGTGTCCTCAAGTGAGCAACTTGAGCAAAAGGAGTAAAATAGATCAGGAACATGTTCACTGTCATGGATCTTGTTCAATAGTTACATAGAAAAACTGTCAATATTTTTTTTTCATTTAAATGAAGTCCTCTAACTGCTCAATAACAGATCAATTGTACCTGTATCTGTTAACTGTATATTTTGCAAAATCTAGACCTTTTTAAATGTAAGCTGGATAAACAGACCTGGTAGCTCTTTAAAATATGCCAAAAATAGGTGTACTGATAAGTTTGATGAGATGATTATAGAATGTGTAATTGCATCAGGTATAGGCTTACTATACTGAGTCTCTTGAAAGAATTAAGCCCAATATATTCTTCTAACCCAGTACAGGCACTGTAGTTTCAGAAAGTCTAAGATATAGTTACAAACTAAACACAGTACTAAGCTATTATTTTTATATGCCATTTAAAAATTTTACCATTCTTTTTAAGTATATTAGCTCAGACCTACATAGTAAGTGCTGGAGTTAAGATTTTAGTACAGTATGTATGTCAACTTTAGATAATTCATAAATAGATAACAGATTTTTAGAGGCAGGCAGGACATCCTTAAAATAGTAATAGTAAACACCAGGTAAGATGCCCATTATCTATTTTGATGTCTTCCAGAAGCAGTCAGCAAAAATAAACTCAATTCTTTTCTTTATTATCCTGAAAACACTAGAAAAAGAAAAGTCAAAACACTAGAGTGGAGATTACAGAGTCTACAAATAAAAATGAAATGCTCTATTTGTCTACACTTAAGTTTATAAGTTCATTGAAAAATACCACAATTTGGGAGTATTCAGATTAACTTTTGTATCTTGATTATTGAATTGCTATATTCAATATAGGCTTTAACGTTTTTTAAATTTTATTTTTAAATTTTAAAGTTTTAATCTAGTTATTTATTATTTTTCATTTATTTTGAGACTAGGTTATGAGACCTGGCTAACTTTCATATTTTTGGTAGAGATGAGGTTTCACCGTGTTACCAAGGCTGGTCTCCAATTCTTGGGCTCAAGTGATCCACCCACCTCAGCCTCCCAAAGTGCTGGGATTACAAGCGTGAGCCACCATGGCTGACCCATATTGGCTTTTATATGTGTGTTACAATAGCAATTTGTCAGGAATGAAGATCATGTCATGAAAAGCTTTGAAGCAATAAGGAAAAATTCTTATTTGAATGTGGAGCCCACTCTAAGCCCTCAAGTCTCCCTGTCAGGGAGCCATATATCCTCACTGCCTTTCATTTGATAGGGGATTATTCATGTGATTTTGAAGGATCACTGGAGCCAAGCAAATATGTCAGTAATTCAAGACATGTTATTTCTCAGGCCATAATTTATTTATTGTTATCAATGGAGGAAAAACACTTACTTTTTACCGTTAGTGTGGAGTAAAGTGAGATAATGGCCATAATGCACCTAGAAAAATGATAAAAACTCAATAAATAGAGCTCGAATTAGTCAGCCCCAGCTGCCATAACATAATAACACAGATTGGGTGGCATGACCAAAAGAAATTTTTATTCTCTCAGTTCTGGATGCTGGAAGCCTGAGGTCAAGTTATTAGCTGATTCTGTTCCTGGAGAGGGCTCTCTCTTCCTGGTTTGCAAATGGCTGCCTTTTCACTATGTTCTCTTGTGGTAGAGAGAGAAAGAGAAATCTCTTTGTCTTCCTCTTCCGCCAATCCAATTGGATTAGGACCTAACCTTATTACCTCATTTAATTACCTCCTAAAAGCCCACTCTTCATATACAGTCAAATTAAGAGTTAGAGCTTCAACATGATTTGGGGTATGGGGGCATACAATTCAGTTCATAGTGTAGTTACTTAAAAACTAATGTTTAAAAAATATTTTTTAAAATTCTTCATTAGAGCAAGCTCCAGTTCTCTCTCAGTTAATGGAGATTGTCTGATATATTTTAGGTCATCTTTCTGAAAGGCTCACTAGCCAAGTTGGCCTGATTAAATTCCATGTTCTCTGCTTCTGTAAGTTTATTTGTGAAGAAATAAAGAGAACATTTTCTTTTTTTATGTTCTCAACTCTATGAACTGTGCCTGACATAGGCAAACACAGGGTCCTTAGAGGCTGGATAGAACCACTAATTGGACTATTTGGCATTATGGCTGGGGTGTAATTGCTTTTCAGTTTTACAGCTGTACTAGAAGACTATTGTTGCTCTATCAGAGTTACTTCAGAGCCATTAAACAATAAAATTTGTTCAAAATAGGCCTTTACTGACAATTTTCCTCTTTATAATTGGTGCTACTGCCTCCATAAAGTTGGTTTCTTTTTTAGGTGTCTGATGGCTGTCAGAATTCTTTGTAGTTCCTCTAGCGATGCTACAGCAAAGCATTTATTATAGTTTTTTCTTCCTTGACTATTTCATAATAACTCAAAAAATGAGAAATGGGTTTTTGAAGATAAAATGTAGCAAACTCCTGTAAAGCAATAAACTAAATGTAAATTCCACATATGACACAGTAATGAAAATACTCAAATTACTACATGAATTTTATAGCTATTTAGCTTCAGCAGGAAACACAATAAATTAACTGGAAGATAAGTTCAAAGAGAAAGTACAATTAAGAAAACTGTATGTGTGTGTGTGTGTGTGTGTGTGTGTGTGTGTGTGTGAAAGCGAAAGAGAGAGAGAGACAGAGAGAAAGAGAGAGACACACACAGAGAGATAAAATGGGGTAAGAAAGAGAGAAAGAATTGAAACATAATCCCTGAATAGACCAATAACAAAGTCTGAAGTAGAGGCAGCAACTAATAGCCTACTAACCAAAAAAAGTCCAGATCCAGACAGGTTCACAGCCACATTCTACCAGACATACAGAGAAACTGGTACCATTCCTTCTGAAATTATTCCGAACAATACAAAGAGGGAATCCTCCTTAATTCATTTTATGAGACCAACATCATCTTGATACCAAAACCTGGCAGACATACAACTAAAAAAGAAAATTTCAGGCCAATATCCATGATGAACATTGATGTAAAAATCTTTGATAAAATACTAGCAAACTGAATGCAACAGAACATCAAAAAGTTTATCCATCACGATCAAGTAGGCTTCATCCCAGGTATGCAAGGATGGTTCAACATACGCAAATCGGTAAACATAATCCGTCACCTAAACGGAACCAACGACAAAGACCACATGATTATCTCAATAGATGTAGAGAAGGCCTTTAACAAAATTCAACAGTACTTTATGCTAAAAACTTTTAATAAACTAGATATTAATGGAACATATCTCAAAATAATAAAAGCTATTTATGACAAACCCATAGCCAATATCATACTGACTAGGCAAATACTGGAAGCATTCCCTTTGAAAACTGGCACTTGACAAGGGTTCCCTCTCTCACCATTCCTAGTCAATATAGTATTGGAAGTTTTAGCCAATCAGGGAAGAAAAAGAAATAAAGGTATTCAAATAGGAAAAGAAGAAGTCAAATTGTCTCTATTTGCAGACGACATGATTGTATATTTAGAAGACCCCATAGTCTCAGCCCAAAATCTCCTTAAGATTATAAACAACTTCAGCAAAGTCTCAGGATACAAAATCAATTTGCAAAAATCACAGGCATTCCTATACACCAAAAACAGACAGAGAGCCAAATCATGAGTGAACTCCCATTCACAATTGCTACAAAGAGAGTAAAATACCTAGGAATACAACTAACAAAGGATATGAAGGACCTTCTGAAGGAGAACTACAAACCACTGCTCAAGGAAGTTAGAGACAATAAAAATAGATGGAAAAACATTCCCTGCTCATGGTTAGGAAGAATCAATATGGTGAAAATGGCCATACTGCCCAAAGTAATTTATAGATTCAATGCTATCCCTATCAAACTCCCATTGACTTTCTTCACAGAAGTGGAAAAAACCACCTTAAACTTCATATGGAACCAATAAAGAGCCCGCATAGCCAAGACAATCCTAAGCAAAAAGAACAAAGCTGGAAGAATCACACTACCTGATTTCAAACTATACTACAAAGTTATAGTAATCAAAACAGCATGATACCAGTATCAAAACAGAGATATAGACCAACAGAACAGAGAAGAAGCCTCAGAAGGAATGCCACACATCTACAACCATCTGATCTTTGACAAACCTGACAAAAACAAGCAATGGGGAAAGGATTCTCTGTTTAATAAATAGTGTTGGGAAAACTGGCTAGCCATGTGCAGAAAGCTGAAACTGGACCCCTTCCTTATACCTTATATAAAAATTAACTCCAGATAGATTAAAGATTTAAACATAAGACCTAACATCATAAAAAAACTAGAAGAAAACCTAGGCAATACCATTCAGGGCACAGGCATAGGCAAGGACTTCATGACTAAAACACCAAAAGCATTAGTAACAAAAACCAAAATAGACAAATGGGTTCTAAGTAAATTTAAGAGCTTCTGCACAGCAAAAGAAACAATCATTAGAGTGAACCAGCAACCAACATAATGGGAAAAACATTTTGCAAACTTCTCATCTGACAAAGCACTAATATCAAGAATCTACAAAGAACTAAAACAAATATACAAGAAAAAAACAACCCCATCAAAAAGTGGGTGAAAGATATGAACAGACACTTTTCAAAAGAAGACATTTATGTGGCCAACAAATACATTAAAAATTTTTCCTTATCACCGGTCATCAGAGAAATGCAAATCAAAACCACATTGAGATACCATCTCACACCAGTTAGAATGCTGATCATTAAAAAACCCAGAGACAACGGATGCTGGAGAGAATGTGGAGAAGTAGAAATGGTTTTACGCTCTTGGTGGGTGCGTAAATTAGTTCAACCATTGTGGAAGACAGTACTGTAATTCCTCAAGATCTAGAAATAGAAATACCATTTGACCCAGCAATCCCATTACTGAGTATATACTCAAAGGATTATAAATCATTCTATTTAAAGACACATATACATGTATGTTCATTGCAGCACTGATTATAATAGCAAAGACTTGGTACCAACTCAAATGCCCATCAATAATAGACTGGATAAAGAAAATGTGGCACATATACACCATGGAATACTATGCAGCCATAAAAAGGATAAGTTAATGTCCTTTGCAGGGACATGGATGAAGTTGGAAACCATCATTCTCAGCAATCTGACACAAGAACAGAAAACCAAACACCACATGTTCTAACTCATAAGTGTGTATTGAACAATGAGAACACATGGGCACAGGGAGGGGAACATCACACACTGGGGTCTATTGGGTGGTGGGGGGCAGGAGAGGAATAGCAGAGGGTGGGGATATTGGAAAGGGATAACATTAGGAGAAATATCTAATGTAGGTAATGGGATGGAGGCAGCAAACCACCATGGCATGTGTATACCTATGTAACAATCCTGCAAGATCTGCACATGTACCCCAGAACTTAAAGTAAAATTTAAAAAAAGAAAGATAATGTAAAAAAAAAGTTTATGTAGACAGTAGCCCAGAATTATCCAAATGGATGATAGATATTAATGCTAAGATTTCACAAGCTCTACAAACCCATGCACAAAAGTACAATAACTACACATAGACACTTCCTAATTACCTGTGTTTTCTTACTGATTTACATTCTTTATACATTCTCATCATGTATATTTTGATCAGAGTGTTGTTTACATGAATGCACTCACTTTGTTCATGTTTATTTAGCTGCACACTATGTATGACTTCCCACAAGTACTAAAAAAACTACATATTACTAAAAAAACTACATAAATAATAAGTCAGAGAAAAGTGCTATTTAATAAAAGAAAAAACAAGGTCTAGAACAGAATGTTTATATCATTGAAAATCTTTGTAAATGAATAGAATAGCTGAAAGGTTGTATCAGCGATATTTACTTTCCAATTAAACCTCTTTAACGGAGATGCTGCTACTACCTTCATTACATATCAACATGTTTTTTATTTCTATAATGGCTCCACAGGTTACTATCATTTTTTTATAATTTCTAGAGTCAATAAAATGTGCCACCTGTGTTAGTTTACTGTTCTATCAGGAATTAAACTAATTTTAATTTTGATTCAAATATGTTATTCACATCAAATAATACAGTATAATATATATTTTCTATTTATTAATTTTCTCTTTGTACTTAGATTATCCTATAATTTGATTTTACCTTTACTTCAGATTTTTTTATCCACACTAATATATTCAATGCATTTAACAAATCAAGAGATATTGAATATTTAATAGCTGCTAATTGCCACTACTTTGTATTTGTTACTTACCAATGTAAGTAAATATATAAATTATTTAAAATCTCTCTTGGAAATCATACATAAAATCAATTTTTAATTAAGTATTAATTTTAAAGATATCTGTTTAATGTATTATTCATCATAAAAATGTCAAGTAACATCAATTTGAAAACAGTATTCAAGTTTATATAAAATTAACTTGTTAGCTTTTGGTAGCTTATTTTGGATTCTACCACATTAGATATTTAACAAAAGAAAAATAAAAGCACATTTTAAGGACCTGGATCATGTTACTAAACAGATTTATTAAATTGGTTGTATAAATCTAAGAAGATTTTTATGTTTTCAAAGAAGATATTGTAAGGAGACTTTTTAATTAGTAGGAAACTTACTTTTTATTTCCTACTAAAAAGACAACATCAAATGAGATCATTAGTGTTCAAAAAATCCGATTTTGATTAAGTATAGTGCTTAACATTTAGGCAGCCAAAATTACAAATAAATGAGTGAATGAATGAGGGAGAGAAAATTCTGAATATTTGCACTGTTGTGAATTAAATATTATAACAATATATAAATAAACTTAATTACCAGATTCATGAAACAACTTTCATAAAGTAGCATAAAAGTATAGTATTGATAGCACCAGGAGGCAGACAAATTCCTAAGGTGGACGGGTGGGTCCTTCAAGCCAAAGAAAGCCTGAGGCCTGAGAACCAGGCTGCCAGTTCCAGGTAAAGTCCATGACCAGAGTGAGAAGTTCCTCTATGCCGCTGAAGAAATCAAATGGTGCTTTATTCAGGCCTACTCATGACCAATCAGCACACACTCCTCCATTCTGAGCCTATAAAGAACCTAGATTCAGCCACAAGATGGACTACTGTGGATCAAGAACCTGGAGCCCAGTGAATGGTAGGAGTGTAAAGGTCTATAGTATGTTCCTGGTTGGCTCACCAGGCTGCAAGTGGTGACACTTTCTGATTCACTAGACTATGGGAATGAAGAGCAGTGACCCTTCTGGGGGCCCAGACCTTGAGATTGCGTGAAGAAGAACTGTAACACTGTAACCCTCTGCTATTTGCTGGTGCCAGGCAGCTGCCCTACGTAATGGGAAGTGGCAGCAGTGGGGACAAGCAAGCCCCGGAGCTGCAGGCTGGAGCTGCTGAGCAGCAGAGCCAAATGAGCTATAACATGAAGAAACTGAAACATGACCCCCCATTTTCTGTGCTGCGGGCAGCAAGAAGGAGAGAGAGCTATAACAGCCCTGGAAGCTCAGACCCTGGGACTCCCTGAGTGAGAGCCATAATACCCCTTGGGGCTCCAGCACATCCCCCTCATCCTGATGTTGATGCCTAAGGCAGAAGATGGTCACAACATGCCCAGACCAGCTGCAGGCTGAGTGCAGACCCACAGTGGGCATGGAATTCAGGCTGGTAGTGCAAGCTGAGTGCAGCCAGCTGGGCAGAGTGGGTGGAACAAACCTATCAATGAGCTCGAAGCTGAGCAAGGTAACAACAGCCAAGGAAATTCTGGCACCATTAGATTCTTATATAGTCTCTACTGGTTATGTAAATAAAATAAATTGAGGTCAATATTTTATTTATTTTATAGACATGAAAGAAGGCAGAGACACAATGGGTAACTCATTGTCAGGATGATGGGTGAAGAAAATCCTGTGGTGTGGGACACTGTTTCCCACTGGATATATTTCCTTATGATCTTTTATACAAACCACATTCAATTTGTGAAGATACTTTAGTGAAATATTTTCTAATGAAAATTAGTTGATATTATAGATGTGACCTGTGGGTCATATGCATAGGTATAATTAAATTGTACCAAGAGAATCAAATCAGCTGGGCACAGTGGCTCACACTCTTAAACCCAGCACTTTGGGAGGCTGAGGTAGGATGACTATTTGAGCCCAGGAGTTCCAGACCAGCCTGAGCAACATAGTGAGGCTCTGTATCTCCAAAATTTAAAAAGTTAACTAGGTGTAGTGGCATAATCCCAGCTACTCAGGACATTGAGGTGGGAAGATCTCTTGAGCCCAGGAAGTTGAGGCTGCAGTGATTTATGATTTCTTATATGTCATTTAAAAATTATAATTGATCAACAGAAAAAATTTAAAAGCAAACTGTATTATAGAGTCCCTTCATAAGCTTTGTGGAATCTAACTGCAATTGCTTCAAAAAATGTTTTACTACTTTTATTAGTAGTGTAGAGAACATTGTCTAGGTGATAGAGCAAGACCCTGTCTCAAAAGAGAAACAAAAAGAGAAACAAATCAAATGTCACTAGATCTTCTCCCTATCAGCCTAAGATTGAAGAGGATCAGAATCTTGACAAATTCACTAGATCTTCTAACATCCTATGATTGAAAAGCATCAGAATCTTAAAAAATTCTCACTTACTCCTGAATGTTTCTTGGTGTGCTGCACACCTAAATTTCCTGTGTTCTTTGGCTCAAGTTTCATTATGGACCTCCCTGGCCTAAGAAGCTACTTTTGGTGGTGCATTGTCATAGTCATATCCACTGCTTCTGACCGCTGCCTCCACCTTTTACCCAATGTTCCTGTTAAAATAGGACATGTGGTCCCTGAGAGTCTCAGTCTCAAAGTAGTACTGTGCTCCAAGTGATGAGAATACTCTGTTTTTTTCTATTCCTCTTATACTTTGTAACCTTGGCCCAAAGAAACAGTGCTTGCATTTTATAAGATCCTTTATGAGAACTGCTGTTGTATATTCTGTTTGCATTTTCTTTTATTTTTCTTTTTTTAAAAATTTAAGTTCTGGGGTACATATGCAGGATTGTTACATAGGTGTACACATGCCATGGTGGTTTGCTGCATCCATCCCCCTGTCATCTACATTATGTAATTCTCCTAATGTTATCCCTCCCCAATCCCCCCACCCCCTGCTGTCCCTTCCCTAGCCCCCACAACCCCCAACAGGACCCTGTGTCAATAGGTTCTCTCCTGAGGATACGAGGTCATAGAATCCAGCATGAGCTTGGAAGAAACCCTCACATACTTCTCCAGCTCTTCATGGCCCTGAATCCCTTCCCCAAAATCTCCTCCAGAAGAAAGCTCTCAGTCAAATATCTCCAAGATTGTTCTGTTCTTTGTGCTATCCATCACACCAGCCTGACATGTCAGTCAGAGATTAAGCTCAAATGGACCGTCATTCACACCGTAACCTCTGTTGAAAGGCAAATCTGTGCAAAGGCATTATTAAAGAGCTTAAGAAAAGAGGCATTCTTGTGAGCCCTTTTATGTATTGTGATTAGACCCTAGAATGTTTCCCTGAAATTAAGCATTTAACTGAAAGTGAAGAAGCCTCTGGGCCTTATCTCTATTTCCATAATAGTCTGACTTGCTTAATCTACTCTTTTATTGAGTTCTTTAAATAAGAAGCTGTTTTTATTTCCCCTGGATACAATAAACTCTAAAAATAAGCACAGGATCAAACTTATTTTAGACTTTGTTTTTTAACTTTCCTTTATTTTAGATATGTTATGTTAAATAAATAATCTATATTTAAGAGAGAAAGAACAAAATACTCCTTAATGATGCTTTCATTACATTTTTTTGAATAATTTAAGTCATATCCACAAATTCAGAGTTTATGCAAAAACTTTTCATACGTGAGTTTGTAGCTTATTTAGAATTAAAATATTTGTGCATTCTAATTAGTTAAAGTATCAGTTGAATAAATATATACATGTGTATTAACTGGATAAGTAATACTTTACAGACTTAGCCACAGGAAACAATAGTGGCCATTTTTTTCAATTTGATTAAAGAATATTTTTATCTAGAATATATGTGGAATTCTGATGGACAATTTCAGACAGCATACAAATTCTTACCATGTATCTTTATATACTGTGATTAGAATGTATAATTGTTCCCTGAAATTATGCTTTTTTCTTGCTGAAAGAGAAGTCTTTGAGTCTCCTCTCTGTTTCCATAATAGCCTAATTTAATCTACTTTCTTAACTCTGTTCCTTCAATGAAAAGACAATTTTGTTTAGCCAAGCGGTAATAAACCCTCTAAAAATGAGTTTAGAAACAAGAGGTTTTTTTTCTTTCCTAAATCTTCGTTATTTTTGATATGCTATTTTGAACTAGTAGTCTATATTTCAAAGAGAAAACTATTATTCTTACTTTGGTTTTTATAAAATTTTCCCTAATGATTCAAGTCATGCCCAACATGAGTTATTTGAATTTGAAAAATATTAATCTCACAGTTTCATATCATATTTAGCACTCAATCTTTTTATTTTAGTAAAATTATTGAGCAAAGGTATAAGTTAAGTCAATGTACAGATAAAAAGTAATAGGAGTATGTCTTTGTAGCTTTATGTATAGCAGGAAATATTACTTAAAAAGCATTTTTAATGACCTACTTTGTGTATGGAATGCTGTTGGAAACTATACAAATGGAAAATTATTAGGACTTGTCCTATAGATATTTAGAACCCAGTAAAAAGAGGGGGTGAATTTAACAAGTTCTTCTGTCATGAAGAAAAATGCTAAGAAGCGAAACTGAAAATATTTAAAAAGTGATTTAAAAGCCCTGAAGAAATACAGAACTCATCTACATAGGGGATTCAGAGAACGTCTCTGACAAAAGGTGGGCCAGAGGAATTGGAGATAGAAAGATTGTTGAGAAAAGCAGAAATGTTAGTGTGTGGCATTCTAGGTCAAAATAACATAACGCAAAAACATAAAATCAAAAAAAAAAAAGGGAAAAAGCAAATAAACAGAAACTTCAAGTTTAATTTTGAGTGTTGGAAATCTGCCAGACATCTAGGTAAAAAAGATCAGCCAACAGATGGTCCTATGAGTGTGATAGAAGACTCATAGAGTAGAAGTGTTGGTTTGGAAGCATATCTCTCTCTCTCTCTCTCTCTCTCTCTCTCTCTCTCCCCCCCCCACCACCCTTCCCTATATTTCTAGCATTGCTAGCTACTAGGGATGCAAAGGTAAATAATGCAGAATCAGTTTTCAGGGAGTTCAAACACTAATTGGAAGTCATATAATCAAACAATTTTCACAGAATAGAATGTCACAGCAAGATATTAGCAAGGTGCTATCAAGGAAGGATCTGATATCTGCTTAGGAAAGTCACAGATGATGATGTGTCAATGGTGCGTAGAAGGTGAAACATGGAAACATTTCCAAGGGAAGCAGTAAAAACATAGAAAAACTGTCAAATTACAAGAATCTTGATATGAGTATGGTATAGTGTTCATATGGGAAGAGTAGGGTAAAATAGCACCAGAATAGAAATCACTTTATATACTTTTCTAAGATAGTTGATGGCATTTCTTTGTTGGAATTGAAGAGAGGCTTTCAAATAAATATTTGCATTTTAGTAACAGCTCTAAGATTAAAGTATATTAGAATCAGTCACAGCATGAGGGAGAAAGAACCTGTAGCAGGTTATTTTAATAATTCTGACAAGACATAATGAGTTTCTAAAAATAGATCAGTATCAGGAGGATTTGAATTTCAAAGAGAGAGGTTTGTATTTTTCAACCTGTTTACCATCAGCTTTTGGGGATTTTATGGAGTAATATATGAATTAAGCATATGAAAACTGGATGAATAAGACATCCTGCATACACACACACACACACACACACACACACACAGGAGTTTTTAATTTTTTAGTATTTGTTTAGTGATAAACTGAAAATTGTTTTTAAACATTACAGAATTCACAGTGGTTTTTATTAATGTTATTGATTAATGGATAATTAAAGCTACTTTCTAATTGAAATCCATCAAAGAATTGAGGATTATACTCTTGCTTAAAAATATCACGAATTTATATTGATGTCCAGTTTTTGTTATTGCTGTTGTTTGTTTTGTTTGGAGACGGAATCTCACTCTGTCACCCAGGCTGCAGAACAGTGGCGCTATCTCGGCTCACTTTAACTTCCACCTCCCAGGTCCAAGCCATTCTCTTGTCTCAGTCTCCTGAGTAGCTGGAATTACATGTGCCTGCCAGCACATCCGACTAATTTTTACATTTTTGGTAGAGATGGGATTTCACCATCTTGGCCATACTCGTCTCAAACTCCTGACCTCTAGTGTACCATCCTCCTCAGCCTCTCAGAGTGCTGGGATTACAGGTGTGAGCTACCATGCCAAACCCAGTTTATTCTGAAGTATGTAAGCAGCTAGATAATAGTGTCATTCATAGATGTAGGAAATACAGAGAAAGGAGAAGGCTTATGTGTTCAGTTATCAAATGTGTTGATCTTTAATAACTTTCACAGTTGTTCTAGAAGGCAGTTGTACATACATGGACATAACTGCCTCCTGGAAATGTCTGTCTTTGATATATAAACTTGGAATCTATCATTCTATCTAACTAACTCCTTAGCTAATGATTTCTGAGATAATAGGTAGGGGGATGTGCAGAAAGAGAGGAAGCTGAGCACAGAATTCTTTAAAACAGAAGTCATGAAGAGAAAACCATGGATATTACTAACTAAAAATTGTATACAGGTAGGAATAGTACAAGAGCAAGAAAGACATCCCAACATCTAAGGGAAAAAGGAACATCCCGGTGCCTCAAAATATTTTTCTGAATTCTTGAATGACCATATATATTTTCTTTTGCTCTTATATATTTTGAATCTCTACTACAATAGCTACTCAAATATTACCTACATGTAAGAATAGTTTCCTTTAAATGAAGGATAATTGTTTAAGCAATCATTTGCCTTCCTTTTCAGTAACCTTAAAATAATAACGGAAAGTAATGCAACATTTTATGACTAATATATCTGGTGTGTGAATATCTGATCCACTTTGGTAATATACTGAAAGGCAGCATAATTTGCTGTCATCCCACTCTATTATTTTCGGAATGCCAGACAAAAGTTCTCAGTGTGAGTAATGTCTCACAAAAATATAAAGTTTTAATATATTTTCATATCTAATAGTTTTCAGAAATTGCTCATGGAATGTTGCTTAATAAGGCTAACTTAACTTCCATTTATGAAAAATCCAGTTTTCAGTGAATTCACCCACATTTGTACTATACATTTAAAGACTGAGAGGTAGTTGATGAGCCACAGCTAAGCATCTGTAGCACACATTCAACATTTTGATGTGTGAAATTTTAAGACTAGTCAAATTGACTAAAATGTCACATGTTGTGAGGCTTTGTATTTTTTATTTTTCGTGGGTATAAGATAAATATTCCAGGAAATAAAATATTATTACTATTGAATTTATATATAGGAATCATTATTACTCCTGTTCTTAAATCTATAACCAACTATAATTTGCTTTAGCTTAAGAAACAGCAAATAATGCTGCAATAAACCTGGGCATACAGACATCTCTGCAAGGTGCTGATTTCATTTCCCTGGGTATACTCTCAAAATTGGGATTGCTGGAACATATAGCAGTTTGTTCTACTTTGATGATGTATGATAAAATGGAATAATGTGCTGTAATCTTATTCCATCCTATTTTAATTTTTTGAGTAACCTCCATACTGTTTTCCATAATGATTGTACTAATTAACATTCCCACCAACAGTGCACAAGGGTTTCCTTTTCTCCACACCTTCACCAACACTTGTTATTGCTTCTTTTCTTGATAACAGTCATCCTAACAAGTGTTAGCCAAGATATAAAAAAACCAAAATGTCAACAGACCATGGTGAACATATCTATTGTGTGTGTGTGTGTGTTTGTGTATGTGTATGTATACATCATAAATATATATATACACACACACATATCTGAACACTGGAACATTATTCAGCCTTAAAGGAGAGATCCTGTCATTTGCATTAACATGAATGAGTTGGAAAGATGTTATGCTAAATGAAATAGGCCAGACACAAAAAGAAAAATACTGCAAGATCTCAGGTATATGTGGATTTTTAAAAATTAAAAAGTTGCAGTGAACATACGTGTGTATGTGTCTTTATAATAGAACGATTTATAATTCTTTGGGTATATGCCCAGTAATGGGATTGCTGGGTCAAGTATTTCTACTTCTAGGTACTTGAGGAATCACCACACTGTCTTCCACAATGGTTGCACTAATTTGCACTCCCACCAACAGTGTAAAAGTGTTCCTATTTCTCCACATCCTCTCCAGCATCTGTTGTCTCCAGATTTTTTAAAGATCACTATTTTAACTGGTGTGAGATGGTATCTCAATGTAGTTTTGATTTGCATTTCTCTTATGACCAGTGATGATGAGCATTTTTTCATGTGTTTGTTGGCCTCATAGATGTCTTCTTTTGTAAAGTGTCTGTTCATACCCTTCTCCCACTTTTGAATGGGCTTGTTTTTTTCTTGTAAATCTGTTTTAGTTCTTTGTAAATTCTGGATATTAGCCTTTTGTCAGATGGGTAGATTGCAAAAATTTTTTCCCATTTTGTTAGTTGCCAGTTCTCTCTATGTTCATTGTGGCACTGTTTACAATAGCAAAGACCTGGAACCAACCCAAATGTCCATCAACAACAGACTGAATAAAGAAAATGTGACACATATACACCATAGAATACTATGTAGCCATAAAAAACAATAAGTTTGTGTCCTTCATAGGGACATGGATGAATCTGGAACCCATCATTCTCAGCAAACGCACAGAACAGAAAATCAAACACTGCATGGTATCACTCATAGGTGGGTGGTGAACAATTAGAACACCTAGACACAGGGAGGGGAGGATCACACACTGCAGTCAGTTGCGGGGGACTAAGGGAGGGACATCAGGGTGTGGGGAGGGTGGGGAGGAATAACGTGGGGAGAAATACCAGATATAGGTGGTGGGGGGGAGGAAGGCAGCAAACCACCTTGCCATGTATGTACCTATGCAACAATCCTGCATGATCTGCACATGTACCCCAGAACTTAAAGTACAATTTTAAAAAATTCATTAAAAAATAATAAAATTAAAAAGTTGCATACATAAAAATAAAGAGTACAATGGTGATTACTGGGGCAGGGTATTGGGGAGCACATGGGGACACGTGGATTAGAATGAATAAGCTAGAGATCTAATATGCAGCATGAGGACAATAGTTAATAATTGTGTATTATATACTGGAAATTTCTTAAAAGTGTAGACTTTAGGTGCTCTTACCACACTCATACTTGCATAAATGCATAAAAATCAAAGGTGTGAGATGATAGATATGTTCATTTGTTTGACCGTAGTAATCATTTCACTCTGCATATGTATGCCAAAAAAATTGCTGGGCACCTTATATATATGCAATAAAGAAAAGGCAGCAAATGAAACTGCACAGATATTTAGAGATACATTAGTTTAACAGAAGCAGAACTTCTCAAATCTTCCCTAGGAGAAAGGTTGACTTTGCTTTTGCCTTTTGTCACTTAAACATCACTGACTAAGCAAAAGGCTTTCATTTACTTGCTGTCAGTCCTAAAATTTCCCTGGGCTCTAAACGACCAATTAGCGCCAAAACTGTGAAGATGCTTCAGTTATCTTGGTTTAGACCCTGAGCTGAGGTCTGTTAGCAGCCTGATAATTAGATTTCTTTCTGAACATAAGCTAAATTTTAAGAAGGATCCTGGAGTTTTACAACACATAATTCAGTGTCATGTAGTCTAAATCCACTTGACGATTTTTCCTTCACTCTCTTTTCCTTCATATATTATCCTTTGTAATGTAAATTACTGCTGCAAAAGGGCACACATTAAAATTTCTGAAAATATACCTTTTCTTTAAGAATAATCTGTGTATTTTATAAATTAATTCTAATTCTATAGTTAATATATTTAAAGTAAAATTTGGATGTTTAGGTTATGAACTAATATAATTGTCATCTTTCTTATCTGAAACAGCATTTTATTTGAAATTCTGTATGTGTTATTTTCACATTGCTTTTTTACTTTGTATGTTCAATAGTAGAATACCACAGCAAGATTGGCACTTAGTTACGTTTTAAATACTGGAAACCATAAAAAACCAATGTTATATAAATCAATGAACTTGATCATTGTGAAGTATTTAAAATAGAGGAGTATATATTAGCATTAAGATTTTGTATTATTATTTAATCACTTTTGTATGCCTGTAATTACCCTATTAACAGATTTGTTCAGTATCTGCACCTTGTTCCAATATAACTGAGATATATTTTGTTGTATTCTCAATTTTCACTATGAGGTAATAACATAATTTAATCCAGGTGTTCTTATGGCTCTTTCAAATATAAACTTTGCTTAACATAATGAACCACTTTATGACAGATTTAGAATATGACTGTATTTTATATTTTTGAATATTTAATATTATATTTAATCTTAGTTAATTTGAGGTCACACAACAAATTTTAAGTATTTTATACCTTTTATACTTAATGCTACTATTTTGATTCAAATTGACTTTAAAAATAATTTAAATAAATAAAATGATTTTTGATAATTTTAATTCATAAAATTAAATCTTTCAAGAGAGTTTTGTGGAAAAATCTTTTCAAGAGATTAGGTAATTTACTACTTTTCCATTTCTCCTGTCTGTATTACTATTGGAGAAACATCTGGCCAACTTGAAAGTTTATTCTCACCAGAATTCTAGGACCAATTTTGACCTCATTCAAGAGTAACGTGAACAGCAAATCCCTCAACTTGAGATTCAGTGTTTTTACCATTAGTGTTTCTCTGAATTGTGATTTTATGAGTGTCAGCTCTAGTAATCTCCCTTCTAGCTTGCTCTCAAACTTATTCCCAAAAAGACATTCAGCTTTGGTCACTGAGTCCTTGCTTTTTTGTGTGTATCTCAGTTTTTGTCCTTGAATTCCCTGTGTCCCAGTATCTACCTTATAAACTGCCTTATCCCCCTCACCCTTGTCTAAGAAAGTGGGACCTTTCTTACTTTTTCCAAATACTAAAATCAAAAGCTGTCCTGGCTGTCTATATTTTCTCTAAATTACACACTGGGACCCTGCTGTAAATTGACAAACATCTTTCACATCACCTACTTGTCTGCTTGGATTTCTTAATATAATTAGTGCCATCAAATATAATCAAATCAATTCACTAAGATTATGAAATGTTAAGAGGCCTTGTTAACTGCTTTCCTTCTCCACAAAAATAATTGTTTGCTTAAGATGCCTTTATTGCTCTACTTCCAGAACAGGATACACATGTCCAGCACTTGAAAGTTATTCTGTGTCTTGGGGACTTTCCTGCACAGAAGGCAGGTCTGGTTACAATGCCTGTTGCCCCAAGTTAGCCTAATTTCATGATGGTTAACCTTATCTTGTCCACCGTTCTGGCAGCAAGTTGATCTGCCTATAAGTTTATGTGTCAGTTCTCCAAAATATAATTCATAAATGCAATTTGAAAAAAAACACCACAGAGTAAGCATGTTATAAAAATTTCACCTCACAACTTCTCGTTAAAAGATTAGAGAACTGTTTTCTGTTAGTGTTAGGTCAAGGAATGAACTGAGGATAAGGGAAAGACAGAAGTAAGGGTTGCAGAATTCAGATTGAAAAGAGCAGACTTTTTAAGTCATCCTGAGGGGTGCCCCAACCACAGCCTCTGAATATACCAGAGTATATTAATTCTTTATTGCTGATTAATTACCACAAACTTGAGTAAACACCAATAGGGTTGATTCAGAGTGGAGATATGGAGCTTGTTTGTAGCCCTGTCAGAGAGCACCACAGATGTTAGCATATGAAGTCTAACTCTTTAAGGTGATTTTATTTATTCTTATGTTGAATCTTTCATAATACAAAAGTGTAAAAGCAGGGTGATGTCTTTATAGAAATTTAGAGAACACAAAAAATAATTTTAAAAGACTCAGTACCCAGGACTCAAAAGTACAGAAATCTAAAACTTTTTTTGTATGTGTCCATTAAATATTTTTTTATTTTAAAATGTATATCTACATCAATAAAAGCATGCAAACACACACATATGCACACACATTTCCATTAAATAAGCATCACATAAGGACAAAATATCATGAAGCAACTTTATTTTCTCTCCCAATCATGTGTTAAGTTTATCCCATAGAAGTCAGTCTTTCTGGTTACCAGGATCAAATTCTTGGTCAGAAATGTCAATTTCTCAATAGTAAACATATTGTTTTGGGAAGCTAAGCTGGGCAGATCACTTGAGATCAAGAATCAAGACCAGCCCTGGCCAACATGAAGAAACCCTGTCTCTACTAAGAATACAAAAATTAGCCTGGTGTGGTGGTGTGGTCCTGTAATCCCAGCTACTCTGGAGGCCGAAGCATGAGAATCATTTGAACCCAGGAAGTGGAGGTTGCAGTGAGCTGAGATTGCACCACTGCACTCCAGCCTGGATGACAAAATAAGAATCTGTCTCAAAAAAATGAAGTAACTTGAAGTCACTAAGTGCAAAATTAGTAATCAGTAATTAAATTATCTAGTTCAGGACAGAATGAGATGTGTGAAAGTTAACATTCCCATAGGCATTAATTAGATAAAAGCATAAAATCGGACAAATTACTAAAACATGTAATTGAATGTATCAGAGAACTGTAAAAGCAATAAAGACAAGATATTCAAAATTTTCACAAAGGACACCTTGGTGGAAAGACAAAACCAGCAGGAGAAGTGTTTTATACTCACTGTCAGTGTCCCCTTCAAAACAGGTGTCACAATCTGAAGCCATGTGGGCTGAGAAAATGTGAAGATCAAAACACATCTCCTTCAGGTTTTAGCCTTAGTGTACATGTACCTTCCAGGGAAGAAGAGGGGAGTATTTATTTTTCTATTACTAAGTAACAAATTACCACAAATTTAGCAGCTTAAAATATACACATCCGTAATGTTACAGTTCTGTAGGATGGAACATTTGGCAAATTGGGAAATAAATTTTTGTTGTTTAAGCTACCCAACGTGTACTATTTTGTTATGATATCCTGAATATATTAAGATGCTAGACATCAATTAAAACAATATTTTAAGTGTTGAAAGAAACAAAAGAAAATAAAACCCAGCCAATTTAGAATTCTAAAGCAGCAGATATATATGTGTGTGTGTGTGTGTGTGTGTGTGTGTGTGTGTGTGTCTATATTTGCCAGTTGGTTTTACTGTAAGAAATACTTTACCTTCAGAATAAAGGAAAACAACTCTAGATTAAAAAATGAAACTAAGAAAAAACATAAAATACACTAGGAAGGGTAAATATGTAAGTACATAATAAACAATGTTGGTTGTAAAAATAATAATGTTTTGTGCAACTAAAAATATATGTAAAACTAAAATGCAAAGCAATGATGTATAAAATACATACCAGGATAAGCAAAGTGAAAATGTTCACGAATTCTACAGGACCAGGGACATTTGCATATCTCTATGACAAGTCAGGGGCAACCACTAAATCATTGTACATAAATATGTGTGTAGAAAGTTAATTGAAGGGAAAACACAAAAATAGAAATTTTGAATTAACACAAAAGATGCAAAGAAATGAATGAAAGGGGAACATAAGAGAAGTGCTAAGGAAAACATAATCATTATGACAGAAAACATAAATCAGTGTCGTAGTAATGACATCACGCATGTGAGAGGAAAATAGATCCCCAGTCCCCAAAATCACTAACCCAAGGAAACAGTCAAGCTGGGAACTATGTCAGGCAAACCTTCCTCCCATTTTCACTACAAAGATAAGAAGCTACACACTTTCCTCACAATATACCCACAGGAAATTCCTTGTGGACAAAGGACAGACAGAACTCAAAGGCATCATCTGAGGCTCACCTGAGACAAATGCATACTGGATTGCTTCCTCTGCCCTATTGTTTATGTAAAACTTCAGATTCACTGAGCCAGACTAAATTTTGTATTCAGTGGAAGGCTGATCAAGGACTCAAAAGAATGCAACCTTTTGTGTCTTACCTACTTCTAACCTGGAAGCCCCCACTTCAAGTTCTCCTGCATTACCAGACTGAACCAATGCATGTCTTCCATATATTGATTGATGTTTCATGTCTCTCTAAAATGCGTAAAAGCAAACTGTACCCCTGACCACCTTGGACATATGTTATCAGGACTTCCTCAAGCTATGTCACTGGTGCATCTTTCACCTTGGCAAAATAAACTTTCTGAATTCACTGAGACCTGTCTCACATATTTTGGGTTAACATGTATAAGTGCTTTCAATACTAATGTCACTGGATTCCAGTGAAAAAAAAAAGTCAAAATATGATTCTTGCTTGAAACAAACATGAATTATGAGAAAACAAATAGTTTTAAGGAAATGGAAGAAGATATAGGATGTAAACATTAAGTAAAAGTAAGATGAGGAAGCTGGATTAATACAAGACAATAAGCATTTAAGTCAAGAAGCACAGGTTGCAAAACCTGAATTCAGAGACTGGAATGTCTATGGCTGATTCCCTTTTTCCTTTCATAGAGGTCTTTTTCTCAACTTCTTCTTCCCCTCCATAACCACAGTTTTGGAGCCTCCAAATCTTTCGGTGTTTAGAGTCGTGGGGAGGGAGGAGTGTCCCAGGAGAGTTCTCACTTGACTACGACCATCACGATGATGTATCATTTATTATGTTTTGTAGGTTTACTCTGTCAGCACCTTGATGGGTTATTAAGAAAATTCCCCATCTCTGCCAATGTCTATTAGTTCACTTGACAAGAGTATATACTTCCTCATTCCAAGTGATTGCTTGTGATTTCTCCTGCATTCCTAGGCAATCAGTATTCTACTATTACAGTTCCCTAATTCTTCTGGGCGTCTATCATGTGTAGAATTTAAGAAAACCCTATGCAGACTTTTTGATAGTATGGCCTATATCAGGCACAATGAAAAATATCTTGTATTTTTTACTTCAACAAAATGGAATGCAAAAGATACCTTTATTATCTTAGACCACTTTAGCCTGGCTCTGTCAGCTGTCTATCATGAATTAGAAATCAGTTCACCATGTACCCAGAGATTTCTGGAAGTCTCCTTATAGCATCATCTTAATTTTAAATAAAGAAGGGGCAAGAAGAAAAGCAGAATAGCTCACTCCAAAGAAATTCTACTCATTCTCCTTATCTCCACCACTTGCCTTCTCATGCCTTCAAAATTGTTGAGAGTTTTGGAAGTCATCCAGTTGGTTCTTAGAACACTGAAGAGAATTGCATATTAATTCAGCACTTCACTTTGGAAGGAGCTGCAGATTAAACTCCCATTTTAATATATAACTAAGCATTGACACTTTTACAAGAATGACTAAGAGTGATCATATAAAATTTATTTTTATTTTTTAATCCTGTACAGTTGTGTTAGAGATTCCAAAAATTACCCTCAGGCTTGAGGATTCACTAGAAGGACTCACAGGACTCAGAAAAGCTGTGACACTCATGGTTACAGTTTATTACACTAAAAGGAAACACTAAAATTGGCAAAGAAAATGTGCAATGAGCAAAGTCCAAGAGAAGCCAGGCATAAGCTTTAGATGTCCTCTCTCAGTGAAGTTGCATGGAAGTGCTTAATTCTCGCAGCAACAACATGTGACAACATATGTGAAGTGCTTTCAACTAGGGAAACTCAGCTAAGCCTTGGCGTATGGGATTGTTATTGGAAGTCAGTCACATAGGCATGCAACCCCTGCCTGACTAACCTCAGCTGATAGATTCCACCCACCAGAGCCAGAGCAAACCCAGGTATGCACCATAAATTATACTGTTACCATAAACTATGTGCTCAAACTATTACTATGTGGTCCAAAGCTTCAAGGTATACAAACATACTTTTAGCCAGAATATTCCAACGGCTCATGGCTCATCTTCCAAAAACCATCAAAGAAGACAGGCTTTTTCTCTTTTTTTTTTTTTTTTTTTCTGGAATGTACAGGGTTTAAGCAACCCAGAGTTGCTGATTTAACTTCCGGCATAATAAACTTTTCTTACTCTTTTACTAAGAATTTTTGAATGTACGTTAGTGTAGGAAAATAAACTTCCCTGGATTTCTCCATGCTGCTGTCAAAAGCCCTGTCCTTCTAAGACAGAGAGATGTATAAAATATAAAAATAAAGAATGTTGTTACTTCTCCTGGGAGCACTTTATTCTCCATATGGCTTGAGAATTCAATTTGTAGACATTTGTTTGGTTAATTGCTCTGATCCAAAAGTGCCCACTGATTACTGAACTGGGTCTCTAGGTGTCAGGAAGACTATGAGGCTGTTTATCTAGATATTTGTGTTTCAAAAGAGATGAAGCTCTAGAATTTGGAGATATCTCTAGATCATAAAAGCTAAGACACATGACCATCTAGATTACAGATACCTTTTTTATGCATAATAAAAGCATAAGGCAGGGAGGAGATTCTTTCAAGATGAGAGGGAGGCAGAGGTCTCCCATTTGTAAGCAGAGAAAAATAATTTTTCCTTGTCCCATGACCATGGAAAGCCCAGCCATTTGCACAGGAAAAATTCCCCTGGCTCTCATCTGTCCCTTCAAAGGTAAGATCTGGGAGAAGGTGGGAGAGGGGTCAACATATTAATTATTTTCTGTAAAGTAATTAAAAAATTACTTCCTATGCAGAATACTTCATGTGTGTATCCAGGATAAAGTCCATAGTGATAAATGGTAAAAAGCCAAAAATTAAGTGACATTTCCATGAAGCCTGATATGTAAGTGGAGATAAACCACAAGCAGCCATGAAAGCCACATCTGAAACTATACAGGAAGGAGCTTATGAAAGACAAAAGAAATTACTATGTCATTGAAAACCAGAGAATACTAAAAACTGACAAGACAATATTTCCTAGAAAGTTCTGCAGACAAGTTTTACGAAGCCGCTGAAATGTGGATGGGGCTATATTTCACAAGGTCTATTACTAACTGAATGCAAGGGATAAGTGGTTAGGTCACAAGAAAAAATAAACACTGTGTATAATGCTACAACAAAACTAGAAGATGGAAAATAGGTATATTTCCAAATAAAATGATTAATAATATAAAAATGATCAAATATGATGTGATATCAAACAAAAAAATGAAAAATTCAATATCATGGGTAGGGAAAATGGAGTTGACAGGGGAAAAATAATATGAAAAGATTAAAAGAAAACCATGCAAGTTCTTGGGTTTGTCCATGATGGGGATAGGAGAGTTGATGGAAAGAACAAGCAAAAAAAAATGTTTTCTTACTCTAAGAAGAGAAACAATTTCCTAAGATAGGTTTCTCATCTCACAGTAGGGCCTGTGGACCTCTTATCTCAGAATCACTTTAAAGGCTTATTAAAAGTTCAGAATGACAGGTCCCGCCTAAGGCCTATTGATTTAGAAGCTTTGGGATTGTGGCCTAAGAACTTGCATTTAGCAAGATTTTTTTTTTTTTTTTTTTTTTTACGGACACTTAATTTGGGAAATAGTCCTTTAAGTGAAAAGTGTCAGAGGAACCATTTCACAAGGGAAGATTGTGCTGCCTTTCAAAAGATTATGTGGTGGGAATCTAGCTATTAATTCAATTGGGGATAACCCTAGGGATTTATTTGAAGTCATTTAAATCCTGCAAAGTAAGGAGTTTGATGTGAGCTGCAGATGAGCACATGGATTTAATTTATTTTGGACACTCGGGAGAAAACGGAGCAGCACTAACAGGAAAACCTGTGGTATTTCCTTCAAACAAGCTGAAGTGACAAGATGTTCTTTTTCAACAGGAATAAAATAATAGCTAAAGGAATTGTGATCTGCTGAAAAACCTACTGTAATAAACTGATAACATCCATAAAATAGTATATCACATGGGATTTTGATTAGTAAATACAAATGATGAGCTGTATTAAGGCAGGAAGAGCAGGAACTCCAGGAAGGAAGCAGAGATATTAAATCAATAGCCTAGAGTCTATCAATCCAGATTAGGCCTCTGCATATTTTCTTTTATTGTACCAGCCCCAGGTAGTGGACTCCCTATCACTTTATTTCTCTTGGTTTCCCTGCTAGAATCCTAACTTCAGTCCCATAACTTGCTGTGAAAAGATTCACTGGACTCTAAGCCCATCCTGCTCTGCTTAATCTCAACAAACTCAGAGTCTCTGAATTTTGAGCACTAGTAACTGTACAGTATCCCACCAAATTCCAACAAAAATGACAAATGACTGGAAATTTGGAAAATTGGTCTCCTTAAATAAAACCAAAATAAAAATGGAATTAAGAGATAAGCCTTATATAAGATATATGATTTCTAAATAAAGAAATCTTACAATTCAATAATAAAACTACAAATAACCCAATTTAAAAACGTGAAAAGTGTTTGAATATTTATTCAAGGAATATACACAAGTGGCCAATAAGCCCAGAAATAACGCTGCACATATGTCTTCAGTTATGAGGGAAATCCAAATTGAAACCACAATGAGATAATGCTTCACACCTACTAGGCTGGCTAGATTCAAAAATTTATATAACAAAACAATGTTTGTGAAGATGGTCGGAAACCAGAACTCTCACATCCTGATTATGAGAATGTAAAATAGCACAGCTGTTTTGGAAAACTGGCATCAAATGATTAAACATGGAGTTACCACATGACCCAACAATTCTACTCTTAGGTTTATACCCAAAGGAGACAAAAACATGTTCACACCAAAACATACACCCAAGTGTTTATAGCAGCACTATTCAAGACAGTTAAAAGATAGAAAAAACTCAAATGCCCGTAAAGCAATGAATAGATTTTAAAAAGTGATATGTGTATATGAAAAAATATTATTCAATATTAAGAAGGAACAAAATACTAATACATGCCAAAACATGGATGACCCTTGAAAACATTTAGGTAAATAAATAAAGCAGGGAAATCTGTAAAGATGAAAAGTAGATTAGTGTTTGCATAGGGATGGAGGCAGGGAATAGGGGGTGATAATTAAAGGATATGAGGTTTCTTTTGGAAGTGATGAAAGTGTTCTAAAATTGACCATAATGATGGTTGCATATATCTACTGTTAAAATAAAACTTTAGACAAATTAAATTTAACCGAGTTTAATTGAGTAAAAAGAAAAAAGAAAAGATTTGTGAATTTGGAAGCCCCCAGGATCACAGCAGATTCAGAGACTTCAGGGATGCCTTGCGGTCAGAACGAATTTATAGAAAAAGAAGAAAAGTGATATACAGAAATCAGAAGGGAGGTCCAGAAACAGCTGATAGGTTACAGCTCAGCATTTGCCTTATTTGAACACAGTTTGAACGCTCGGCAGTGTATGAGAGGTTGATGTATGGCTGCTGGAATTGGCCAAGATTGATCTATTGTTACAGGTGCATACTGCTAAGTTAGGTACTTACTCTCGTCTACCTATTAAGTTAGGTTATAGTTTGTCCACAAGGACTCAAATCTAGAAGTATGGAGTCCTTCTCAGGCCATATTTAGCATGAATGTACTAAAAACCATTAAGTTGTACACTTTGAGTGAATTATATGGTATGTGAACTATATTTCAAAAAAGGTATTAAAATGGAATTAAAATTTCTATCTGTAGTGTAATTTATTTCTTAGTAATTCCACAAGCATTGATCCAGTATGTACAAATATATGCTAATTACTTGTTTAGATGCTGCCAATTATTTGTGTTTCCATATATATTCCTCTTCCATACTTCCACTCCATTTTCAGAAGGTAGCCAGACTTTGTCCCCTCTCATCTAAAGGGAATTTACTAGCCTAGCAGAAAGTAGCATGATAATATCCCTCCAAGTTTCTTCTTAATCCTGAGGTCCTAGAGTGGGTTATTAAGTAGAAGCAGTGAGGAGAAGAGGCAGCAACATGGAAGAAAAGAACTGTATCTCCTCACTGGGAAGGAGAAACCAGTCCATGGGTAATGCAGGTATTGGGATTGATCCTGTCTTTTGGTATCCTGAATAGGTGACTTGGCAAAGAAGATGACTGGAATTATGGTAATGCTCGGAAGGCTGTACTTTAAGCACCATAATTCTTGGTCTCATTACCCAAGCAGAACCTGGAAGAATCAGCACTTCAAAGAATCATGTGTATCAGAACCTCAGGACCTCAGTGTTAATCAATGTGGGCCAAAGTTAAATGCTTCCATTTGTAGTGTGTTTTGTTTTGCAAATATTTAGTAAAACACTTAGTAAATATCTGCAACATTGGCAATAGGTGAAGAGGGAGTTCCAGCGAGATTTAAAGCACATTTCCTGAAAATCCTCTAGCATAAGAGCTCAGAATAAAGTTAGTTTGGTTTAAATAACATTTTATATATTTATTTATTTATTTATTTATTTATTTATTTATTGAGATGGAGTCTCACTCTGTTGCCCAGGCTTGAGTGCAGTGGCATGATCTCGGCTCACTACAACCTCTGCCTCCCAGGTTCTCCTGCCTCAGCCTCCTGAGCAGCTAGGATTACAGATGTGCACTACCACACCCAGTTAAGTTTTATAGTTTCAGTAGAGATGGGGTTTTGCCATGGTGGCTAGGCTGGTGTCAAACTCTTGACCTCAAGTGATCCATCTGCTTCAGCCTCCCAAAGTGCTGGGATTATAGGCGTGAGTCACCACAACTGGCTGAGAAAATTTTAAAATGTAGCATTTTTTTAACCTGCCATCATCATACATATTCCAAGAACTGCATTCCCGACATTACATTAAATAATGATCAAAATAATAAAACATATCCGTTTTTCCTCAAAAATTCACATTATATTCATGTAATAGATAACATTATTTATGATACAATGTATTTTCTATGTTGTATCACAGCATACTTTCAAGAACCTGCATTAACTGTAACAATTCATCAGGGTTCCATTGCTAAAGGAGACTACTCACAGAAATCCAAAGCCATGCTGACAAATGGATGCTTCACTGAAGAAAAAAGAATAAAATATAGCGAAAGCATTAAAGTAAGCATATGTATCACAGCTCTGCTGCCTCACAGCAAGGGATTCTGAGAGGCCGGTGCCAACTCAAAATGTCCTCTCTCTACAGGGATATATTGGATGTATGTGCTCTCTCTCTCTCTCTCTCTCTCTCTCTCTCTCTCTCTCTCTCTCTCTCTCTCTCCCTCTCTCTCTCTTCCCCTTTCTCTGTATTTATCTATCTATCTCATTCTTTTAAGGTACCTGAGGAATCCTAAACTCAAGGAACCCAAGATGAAATATTGAACAGGGTTTTTAATACCCTGCTGGTCATGTAAATATATTTGTGCCATGTCAGGATCTTCAGTGTAGTGTCCTCCAGAGGTCTCACTGAGACCAGGAGCAAATCATCAGTCTCACTGTTGCCAATTGTTACCAATAAGGAGGAATGATGAGCTGGCAAAATGACCTCAAACTGCTCAGATCCATGGTTACAAAGCAGCACTATTAATGTGATATTGTACATTTTATGTTTAACTAGGGCCAGTTCTCTGTAGCCACTTTAAAAAACCAGTTTAGGCCAATTCCAAGCCTACTGGAATTAACACTCAGCACAGAAATGTATTAAGAAAGTGTTTCCAAAGCCTTCTGGAGAGATGCAGCCTTTGCTTTGAGAAAAAAACTCTATAAACTCAACCAACTAAACCCTAATGGGCATAGCAAGACTGAACTAGATATTAGACTTACGTTGTAATTAAGTTTAATAGCTCAAGGTCAATTTTAGTTGACTTCTTAGAGAATCATTTCCCAATCTTACAGTTAAGTAAAATTATCAACCCCTGTAGAATCTGTTCTTGAAACTATTTATCAAATATGCTGTCTAAGATTTTACATTATCAACCAACACCAACACTAGGATCGCCACCAGAACCACCAAAATCCCCAATGCTGGAATATTCTGCATTTTCTCTCAAAAATATTCTAGAACTCTTAAGTCCTGTCATTGTCTATGTTTCCAAAGTCTACAAGGTGTTTTGAAGTTGGGTGTGAAAAATTTCCTTTTTATTCTTTTCAGACATTTTTCATGAACAGTCCTAAAAGTTTCTACATCTGCCCTTCTGAAGATTCTTTTCTCCCAAGGCAATAAAAGTTTCTTTTTACTCTTACTTACTTTATCACAGCATATTTTCTAGTTGGTTTTAATATCTGGTTATATATGTGGCAGATATGGTGGTTTTCATTTTAATAGTACATAAAATTCAGGAGTATAAAATTAATTTACATCATGCATCTCCTATTTCTGTACTTAATGGGAAACTTAATGTCTTGAATTTCTGATAAACTTTATATAATTTAGTAACTTGGGAATTACTTCTGGATTTTGATTAAGTGACTTCAATGTCTTCAGAATGAAAAGAGTTACATAGAAATAGGTGCATTGCTTCTTAATATTCTCCAATTGATGAGGTGTATTTATATTTCACAGCAAGAGGCAAAGGTGGGTGAGTCAGATTGTTAAATTTATTGGTATCTTTATGGCCTCAGATAGGAAGCTGTTATTCTAAATTTATTAATATATGTCTGGTTATTTGCCTTCCATGATAGGTATAGTCATTAATGGATTATTTTCTATTTAACTGCCAGGTTAGGTGAAGCAAAAATGATCTGGAGCCATGTGTGAGGGAGTTATATTCCACTATTTTTTAAATTTTATCTTCAACATCTATCACAAAGATAGTAACCACAATAAGCATACCATTTATTAAGCACATATTAAGAGTCAGGTTATGTGACATCTTTACACTGATTGTATCTGATCCTCATAACAGCGATGTAAATATCATTATGTCTACTTTATAACACAGGAAAAAAAGAATAAGAACCTGGCTTAAGGGCCCATGTAAAGATAATATCTAAATCGGAATTTTGATCCGCATCCCAGAGATTTAAGAGGCTATATTTACTTCTTATTAAGTACTGTTTGCCTTCATCTCTTCTTCGAAGTAGTTTCCACAGCTAAAATTTTGCTTTTATTCATACGATGTTTTGATTAATGTAAACGATGTAGTTTGTTAGATGTGTCTTCTCATTTCTATCTTCTCCACATCCCTCATTCCAGAAACATAAGACAGAGTTATATGTGGCAGGATAATTACTGAAAATTTATGACTTATTCCTATTACTCTATGTGTCTGCAAGAAACAGATATTCTTTAATCTCATTTTTAAAAAGGTAATTAAACCTTTGCATTTCCTCTGGGCTTTGGTAAAGGACAGTAGTGTCCAGGACCTTTGAAAAGAAAATTCTTAGTCCAGTCTTTTATTGCTTTAATTAAAACAACAAAACACTATAAACACCTAGCCTGGAGGTGTGAATACAGGAGTAGAAGTGTTTTGAGATCTTCCCACAGTGACTGGGAAGGGATTGAGATTTTGAAGGACTTTCATCCTATTGGGAGATCATAGTCCCCAATAACTTTTGTCAGGTAGGGGACAGATGCTTGAAGGGGGTGACTATGAGGTGCTGCCCTCTTGGTAGCTGCACTTGGGTGCTTCAGTCTCATTCCTGAGCCAACAATTGAATCTAAGTTAGGCACAAAGGCAGCAGAGTGGCCATCTTCAAGTGCCCCTAGGTCAGTGAGCATACCTACAGGAAGTTGTATAAGAGAGAAATAAATCTTTGTACTGCAGTATTAAATGGATTTTAGAGAGCAAATAATTTATCTCACCTTATCCCAAAGTACATGACTGAAAAAAAAATTATCTCATCTCTTTATCCAGAAAGTGGATACATGGAACAGAGTTAGCATGAATCAGAAAATTAAAAAGGGATGTGATATTTATTATTTTGCACCCTGGTATATTTATTGCACAAGATTCTGTCTAACCCCTCACACACAACCTTCTGATGTAATGTTGCAGAAAATAAAGAGGAGAGGGAAGTGGGCTGTTGGATAATAAGTTTCCCTTTGGCCTCTGTGGAAAGGGAAATGCTCATGTCCAGGGGATGGACAGTAGCCAGTATGGCATGAGTCTCTGCAGAGCACAATCAAGAAGAGAGGAGCACAGACAAGTTGCACCTCTGAGCAGATACTCCAGGAATGGTTGAAAATAGATCTAATTTCCACATTTATTCTGGAAGAGAGAATATAACTCATCCAACTGTGTGTGCATAGGAGAGGCTGGTAGATAGGATAGGATTTACTTGGCAGATATATCTTAGCCTCTGTTACTTTGAATATTTGATTAACCAGATCTTTTTTTGACCATTCTGTGTAACTGTTTATATAGTCATGGCCAGCCTTTCTTTATAATTCATAATCTCTCTGGCATCAGGGCTGAAACAGGCATAAGCTTAGGTGCCAGAGATGGTTATGCAGATGCTTGAAACAAAAATATCCTATAATTTTTCTATATTTTTTGACTCTAGAAAGTATATGTGTGAATATTAAAGCATTAATGATACACATCTGAATATACAGTGTAGCTCATTTTGTTGTTGCATTACCCCACCTCTTAATGCATTATAATCATATAATACTTAGTTCACTTAATAATGAAAAAGTTAAATTAAAATTTTTGAAATGAATGTGTAATTTAATTTTGGCATTCAGAAATCACTTTGATATTTTTAAAGCTCTGCCATCTTTTAAATTCTGTATTTCCAGATCCATATATTAAAAAGAAGTTTAAAGCTGGGAGGAGCTATATACATCATTTTGTCAAATCTATCTATTTTACATATGGGGAAATAGAAATATAAAATGACAAATAGTGGTAACATCTTCAGCCAAATTTTAAACTATTTTCATTGTGATCTATTCTCCATTTTTCATCTCTTTTAATTAAAAGCATATGAAACGTTGTAAAGAATTTGGAATGCTATGGTTAGAAGTGTATTAAATCATGTAAGTGTTAATTAGAACTAGAAGGAGGACAATATTTCAACATCTAATTTTTTAGTATAATCAGTAATTTTCTTGCTGAACTCAACAGAGCTGCCTCCTGTAATGGAAAGGAAGTGGAGGCACAGAACAGGCCTTGGCAGAAAGTTTCTGGCCTCCACATTCACCCTGTAAAAGTAAACACGGGAAGCTGTGTTTTCCTGTTCTTTTATGCAGGTTTCCTTTTACCATTTGGGTTCAAGATACAGTTCCAGTGCACTAATCAATTTACAGAATTTCTAACGCCTGGTCATTTATATGCATTGCCAACACCAAAGTAAACTTAAATACTGCCTGCCACTTACTTATAAGCTCACTCACCTTGGATTTTTAGTTCTCAACATTCCTTCTTCATTCTGCATTTCATAATACATTATCTCTGTTATTCTCCTTACGATCTTCACACTTAGAAATAATCCACGTTTTTTAATACACCAAAATGGCTTCATATGTAGGCCTAAAATTCCCTGATTTTCTTTTATAATTTTTCTTTTCATACATTCCTGAGAACTAATTTACAATGTATTTTTATACCTTTGTTTTTGTTTGACATAATGAAAACTGTGTGATAATCTAGGATAAACTGCTTGCCATTTTCCAAGCAAGCCATTCATTTCTCTGCCTCCTTGCTTTGTGGCACTCTTCCTTTACCCCATAATTATTTTCCACTTGTCTAGTTAATACACTCAAAGATTCACTGTGAGTCACCTCCTGTACCATGAATTTCAGTACTTTCAGCAAAGATATTTCTCTCCTGTGCACTTGCAGACGTTATACTCAACCTCACCATTGTGACAGATAACTGTCCCATAGCACAAGGGCCTGTCCAGGCACTTACCAGATCTCTTCAACTGCAAATCTCTCAACATTTTGTTACCATGGCAAACTCAAAGATTGAATGCAGCTCTGTTTCTTCTACCCTATAATCCGTTATTTTTATTGCTCTTGTCTGTGGTGATAATTTTGAACTTACTGGAAATTTAAATTAAACACCTGAAGTACTATCTCTGTTATACCCCTGGTGGTAATGTTCTGCAAGTTCTCACAGACATGTGTTAATGTCCTCATCCCCACGTTCTGTGTGTCCTATTTTATCATTTTAGACATTTAATCATATTTCTCTTTTCTTTTTTATTTTTCCTGTTAATTCTTGGATTTGATCATTACTACTATTATGTTCTCCATATTCTCCATATCTAAAAGTTATTTCTCTTCAGTGTAATAATATTATGAGTATTTCAACTCAGCATATGCCTTCTAAATGTAGAAATTCCAAATTTAAAACAATTTCACTTAAATTAGCGTGCCTCAAGTTTTCCATAGTGAGTATATTTCTTTCTTACTAAATACAGCCTATAGTTTTCTAGAGTTACTGACAAGAGCTACAATAATAAGATTATACATTCTGTTGTTGGAAAATATTCATAACTATTATTTACTAAATTTAGCCTCTTCATAACTTTATGCATTTTTCTGTTCATATCCTTTATATAAAATAATGACTGGAATTTATATGGTCCTCAATATTTTATAATAAAATTTCAAAAACTTACCTTACTGAAAATATACAATACCTTTTTCAAGTAAGTAGGAAGAATCATATCATCTCCATTTTCAACTTGACAAAATAAAATTTGTATAAGTCAAATAACCTCAATACTATTATTATTGTTTTACTCTGAAAACTTTCTTTGGATTCCATTACCTCTTTGCATGTGTTTGTCTTGTAAAGTGAATGTCTCATGCTTAATCACCAATAATTTATTTGATCCTCTGACCAGTGTTAATAACAAAATGTATTTTATTGAAATTTCCTGCAAAATTAATTATGTACTAGTATATTTAAAATGCCTATCCCTGTAATCCTTCTACCATTTCCACTGTAGTGCTTATTATGTGACTATGTTAGGGTGGTTCAAATCAGCACAGCATCTGTGCCATGCTCTTTTGCCATTCTGGGCTTCCTTAATCCCGTGAGGGAGAATTAATCATTATATTCTGTATTAGTCTCCTTAGACTGCCACAATAAAATACCATAGACTGGGTGGCTTAAACAATAGAAATTTGTTTTCTCATAGTTTTAGAGGCTGGGAAGTCCAAGATTAGGGTGTTTCATCTGAGGCCTTTTTTTCTTAGTTTAGAGTCAACTGCCAGCTTGCTGTGTGCTCACATGACCTCTTCTTTGTGTGTGTGTACAGAGAGAGAGAGAGAATATCTTCTGCTTATTATAAGCCCCCAATTCTACCAGATTAAGGCCTTAATCTTATGGCTTTGTGTAACCCTGATTTATTCCTTATCAGCCCTATCTCCAATTACAGACATATTGGGTTGCAGTTTCTACAGAGAAATTTTGTGGGCAAGACACAAACATTCTGTCCATAACACATCTCCATACAAATTCTTCATACCTCATACCTGGCATGGCATATCTCTGACATCTAATTGTATCTAATAGCTTTGATCAAATTATATCAAGTATCTTTCCCTTTTCCTAGCCATGGCAAAATATAATTTCCTTCTATTTACCTATCTATTTTGTTCTCTCGTGACACACAGATATAGCTTCACAAAATGATATTTGCAATTTTTTCCCATTTTTGTGCAGATCCTCCTTTATTCAGTGTTAAATGCTATTAGTGTCTTCAGGCACCCAATGTACTCCTTTAAAATGTGACAAATCATTCATTATAAAGAGCACATCAGCAGGCAAACAGATGCAGGGGCCCTTTCTTTAGTAGCTCCAGAATGCTGTAATATTTACTCTAAGACGGCTGATTCTTATTTTGTTTATCCTCACTCCCCCCGACTCCCACTACACACACAGGCCAACCCTTATTCTTTTTTCTTTCCTGTATGCTTTTTTTTTTCCTTTGGCAGATATTGGTTTTCAATTATTCAATTATCCTTAATATATTTTGATATCATTTGAACAGAGATGTTTCCCTTTTAGTGCCATTGGTCACAATATAATTTTAGATGCTATTTCTATTTTTTAAATCTTTATTCTACTTTCTGACCACATTATTTACATAAACAACTCTCATTTCAAATATCATCTCTCTTATATCATATTTGCTTCTTCAGTTTATAGTCTGTTTTCTTAATCTGAGGTTGACACCAAGTGTAAATAGCCTTCAGATATCTTGCCATCTTCACAATTCTGAAATATGTTTATCATTATAATCATCATTTCAAGATGCAGAAACTTCATGAGAAATTATATAAAATATCGAGATTCACATAGTTATTAAATGGCACAGCCAGAAATGAAGTAGTGACTCTCTACAGATGAAGAAAATAAAGGATGGAAAATAGAAATAACTTACTTAACAGATGAATTCTTTTTTGAATATCTCTTCCAGAATAGACATATTCCAGAAACCATATTCGGGACCATACAGCAATTCTAAAAACAACCACAACAACTCAAAGGACACAAATTGTGCTCTTTAATCATAGTGAAATTAAAAGTATATAAGAAAAGAGAAAAATAGCTATTAAATAGCTGTAGAAATAATAATTTTTGTGTACATGAATGTATTTGGGAATATATAGATATATTTCTTAGCTCTGCCCAAGGGTCCTGGAAGCAAAGACAATCCAGTACAATGAGCACACCTACTGCTCAGATCTCGGCTTTTAAATGTTGTTCTCTGATAAGAAGAATCATGGCTCTTTGGAGAGAGGCTTTATTCAGGTCTAACATAGTGAAAATATAAGAATCTTATCCAGATAATAATGAGGTATTAAAATAATATAATTAATGTGAACATGTCAGAAAAACATAGGAATTAATTATAAAGGAGTTACCAATGGCCAAGCTTTCAAAATTTGAGCAACAAATTGAGTAATGATAGAAAGGGCACACATCCCTTACAATAAAATAAGTATTTATGAATATATTTTGATGCACATAAATGCAGACAGGCAGATACAAAATGGGGAGAAGTATCTCTTCTTCTAGATAGAATTTCAATTTTAAAATTAAGAATAAATAATGGAAATCAAAAACATGATGCTAACAACTGTTGTGGATGATAATCAGTAATGGAAGCTATAAATTGGTGGATGAAAACACAATGAGAAATAAGATATTTACACAGTCAGAAGGAATCATCCCAAGAGATTACTACAAAGAGTAAAATAATAACTATGTATTGGAAAACAATTTAACTGGTATTGCTTTAACCAAGTGATCAAAGGTAATACCACTAGTAATAAGACAAATTGACAACATATATCTATTGATAAGATTAACTGAGAATGTTAAAGTATCACTTCTGTTTTATACTTGCCAAAATGCATAGCCATAGTTGAAATATGAGAAAACATCAAAAATCCAAATTCAGGGCCATTCTAAAAAATAACTGGAGTGTACCTTTTGGAAGTGTCAAGGTCATGAAAGAAAAAGAGCCACGGGTGTGAGGAAATTAATTAGGCATGACAACTAAATGCAATGTGGAACCCTGTATTGGATCATGGAAAAGAAATAGGATATTTATCGGAAAATGATGAAGATCAAATACCATCTGTAAGTTCATTAATAATATTTTATCAATGTTAATGTCTTACTTGTAATAATTGTAATATAAGTATGTAAGATGATAGCATTATGGGAATCTGGTTGAAAGGTAGAGCAGAATTTATTTTATTATTTTGCAACTTTCTAAAGGTCTAAAATTATTTCATAGTAAAAAATTACAAATTACAAATAAATTGCTGTAAATTAACACAACTATACCATATGCATAAGTTAGGAGACTCAGTTTTTATGATGTCTATTCTCGCCATGCTGATATGTTGTTTTAATTAAAAAAAAAAAAAGCCAAAGTCTTTTTTATAAAAAAAAGATAAGATGATGTTGAAATTTTTATGAAAATGCAAATAAACTAGAATAGTCACATATAGCTTGAATTTTTTAAAAAAAATATGCAATAGCTAAAACTTATTTAATAATTAAGATTTTTTTGTTTTATTGCATTTAAAATATAGCTCAATTCACAAAAAAAGAAACACGAATGTCAGAAACATGCAGAGATCAAAAGTAAAGTGAATAATTGGAAAATAGCAATGAGTAATTTCACAAACTATTGCGATATATCTTGAAGGGAAAATGCAATATACTTGGAGGGAAAAAATGTCATAAAGAAAGAGGAAGAAGAGCTAACCACAAATATGAAGGACATTAAAAGAAATAAAATGACTCCTTTTTCTAAAAATTCTTTGAGACTTCTAAGTCAATACAATGGTGAGAAACTAAAATTTGAAGTTTCTAAATCAAATATTTGGAGAACTAAATCCCCATTTATGACAACCACTTTTAAAGCAAGAAGTAAAAAGAAGAGTAAATCATGACAACCTCTTCTTAGTCTGTTTTCATTGAAAGTGAAAGCAGAAGCAGGACAATAAGAAGGGTCTATTTTTGATAAATTACAGCTGCTTGGTCCTCAGAGAAAGCAGCACAAGTCCTGAAAAGGCATTCAGAGCTATTCTCTTACAGTTTGGAGAAGATATGGAAGCTGTATCAGTAACAATTGAGTCTCATGTTTATGCTCAGTTAGACTGAAGAGAAACTTCTTTAATTTGCTTGAAATTTTGCTGTTGGAAAATGCATAGCACTTGGGTTAAAACCCCTGTGCCTGAGTATCTAACACTGAGCAGGACACACTGAGCAGGACACATTAAGCACTTGATAAATACCCACCCTGTGGCTCCTACTAGCTATCTCTAGGGACCTTAATATAAAGTGAAGTGCATATTTATATAAAAGTTTTATTTGTTTGTTTTTGAAACCAAAAGATGTTAAAGGATTTGTAATGGTTAACACACACATACACATCTATGCATTTGCCATTTAGTAATCTTCGAAGTCATTACTAACAAAAGGCTAAAGACATACTAGCAGTTAGTGAGTAGGCTGCAGCAGGTGGTCTTTACCAGCAATGAAATTTCTTTTAGCACTCTCCCTACTTGTCTTCCACACTGGTGATGGGTTCAATAGACCCTGTTTCCTCTCACTCAACATTGTGTTTTTTTTTTTTAATTAATTTATTTTACTTTAGGTGCATACTATATCTGTCATTTCTCCCCTTGTTATCCCTCCCCACCCTTCCCTCCCTCCCCACCCCCTGCTGTCTCTCCCCATCCCCCACAATGCCCCCAGTGTGTGATGCTCCTCTCCCTGAGTACATGTGTTCTTATTGTTCAACACCCACCTATGAGTGAGAACATGCTGTGTTTGGCTTTCTGTTCTTGTGTCAGTTTACTGAGCATGATGGTTTCCACATTCAGCCAAGTCCCTACAAAGGACATGAACTCATCTTTTTTTATGGCTGCGTAGTATTCCATGGTGTATATGTACCACATTTTCTTTGTCCAGTCAATCATTGATGGGCATTTGGGTTGGTTTCAGGTCTTTGCTATTGTACACAGGGCTGCAATGATACCTGTGAATGTGCCTTTATAGTAGAACGATTTATAGTTCTTTGGGTATGCTCAGTAATGGGGTTGCTGGATCAAATGGAATTTCTATTTCTAGGTCCTTGAGAAATCGACACACTGTCTTCCGCAATGACTGAACTAGTTCACGCTCCCACCAACTGTGTAAGAGTGTTCCTATTTCTCCACATCCTCTCCAGCATCTGTTGTCTTCTTAACAACCCTCCTGATGATGCTTCAGACTTGTCTTTTTTTTCCTTAATTTTCTTATTTTCATCAACGTTTATAGATAAATAACATCCATATGAGTTGGCAAATCATATTTTTTCTATTAATTAACATTAGGATAAATATAGCAAATATAGCTACTTTATTCTTCTAAGTACATTTAAAATGCTATTCTTCAAAATTCAAACGTATCAAGTGTAAGAGAGAGGCTGTTTGTCTATGTTTTTCAAAACATTGTTCAGGACATTTGCATATTAATTAGACTGTTATGTATATCTAAGGTCCAGTTTTTTACTCCTTAATTTTATAAATGTTTTTCCTCTTCCACTTCAAAGTATTTTGTTCTTGAGAAATGGACAGATCCTTGTACTAGAATGTATCTTTACACATTTATTATGAAACTGGGACTGATAAGAGAATAGGTACATGTCATTTATACTGGGACCTCAATTTTCATAACTAAATCTACTCAGACACCATATTACAGATAAGAAAATTTTCTAGTGATCATACATTAAAGAAAGCAGGCATCTTTCTAATTCTGTTATTTTTTTTCCAATGACAGACCTGTGTAAGTATTTGGATAGACAGAGTCCACTGCCAAAAATAATTGAAATGTTGGATTAAATATTTATTGAATACTACATTGACACATGCTATGGTTTACATGTGTCCTTCAAAGTTTATGCATTGAAAACTTAATCCACAGTGCAACAGTGCTGAGAAGTGGGACCCTTAAGAGATGATTAAGGGTCATGAGGGCTCTGCTCTCATGAATGGATTAATGCCATTATTGCAGAAGTGGGCTAGTTATCTGGAGAGTAGCTTCCTCTTAAAAGGATGAGTTCAAACCCTTCCCTCTCTCTTTTTCTCTCACCTCTCTCACCATGTGACAGCTTCTATCATCTTATGATGTAGCAAGAAAGCCTTTAAGAGATTCAGCCCCACAATCTTGTACTTCTTGGCCTCCAGAACCATGAGCCAAATAAATCTCTACTGTTTATAAATTATCCAGCCTGTGACATTTTGTTATAGCAGCCCAGAATGAACTAAGACAACAAGATAACATGAAAGTAATTAATATGCCACTAAAACTATGACATTGTTTACACATAGTTAATGAGTACACACGGAAATTTGAAAGCTGTGCTCATGCAGCTTATAAGTGAAAAAAAGTTGATAAAGCTTGTTACAAATTTGAGAACAATCCTAAAAATGTACATTACTTTACTAATAATAGATTGAGAGGCTTAAAAGGAATAATTTTAAAATGAAGAATAATATCAAAAAATGTTTAAGGTTTTTTGCTTAGGAAACACTGAATCATCTTTCTTTTCTCTCTAAAGAAATTGGTATTAAAATTATGGTATGAAGGGACTATCAAAGAATATACAGCTAAAGTGTAAAAAATATAAATTATAAAAGCATGTTAGAAAAGCAATTAATGAAATTATCTTATTTTCCAGATTGTGTGATGTTGATTAGCTTTAAAAAATCTCGTTAGTAATTACTTTTCTCATTCTAAATATGTATTCACTTTTTGAAATAATTTTCTTTTTGTAATTTTGTATTATTTTCCTTTAAAACAGCCCTAAATTATATAAGATTTAGGCCCTAAAAAGCCTACAGTTTTCCCTGGTAGAGGATTAAAAGGAAGTTAAGGATGCAAGGTTACTCATTGTAATGCTTACAGGACTTATAATATTACACCATACAAATATGTGCTTGAAACTGTCATTAATATATTATTCAAATATACCACAGAGTCTATGCTTATACCAAATAAAGCGTTATCGATTATAACCTTTAATTACTCAAGATTCTCATTAGACATGTAACATGATTTTTAAAATCTCTGTCTCTCTTCCTGGCTCTCCTTTTCTTGACATATCTGAGGCTCCAAATAGTACTTTATTATTCCAGAAAAATGTATTAGACAACCAAAGGAAAACTTGCTAAGGAAGTTGCCAAGACCAATTCAATTCTTAGCTGACCACCTAAATTCCACTAAACCATCCAGGAGTGGCCAAGATGGCGATGGATATACATGAGACCTCCATAAAGAGGGTTGGGAATGTGTCTAGAGTTCCCACACCATAGTAGGGAGAGGTGGTGGTACCTCCTATTCACCTCAGTGAAAGGGACTTCATATTTCTTCTGGAATATGAACAGTGCAAGATGAGTGTTCAACCCTCAACTGACAAATTTAAAGCATAAGTATCTGAGAAAGTCTGAATCAGCTAAAGGAAAGGCTGGTTCAATAAATGAAAGTTGCCCAAAGAACATGTTTCTTATAGATCAGATGTTAGAGTCCTTCTTAATAAAGCTTAAACTGAAAAGGGCTAGAGGATCCTAAGCAACCAGCCAGAGGAGGTGAATTTGCCTATGTTAAGAGAGTTAGAGATGGGAATGTTAGTCTTGGTAGTAAGTGATTCGGTTTTAGAAATGGACTCCCCAGTAGCAACAAGAATAAAGAAATACTAATATAATAGAGGACAAATGACAGCATTCCATAGCCACAGGAAAGGTGGATGCAATTACACAATAGGTGACAAGTTTTTGAAATGATAGCCAGAGTTGCCTGTTCTGCTGAGAGGCACACATATGTTCATTGCTGCACTCTTTACAATAGCAAAGACCTGGAACCAACCCCAATACCCATAGATGATAGACTGGACAAGGAAAATGTAACAGATATACAACATGGAATACTATGCAGCCATAACAAATGATTAGTTTGTGTCCTTTGTAGGGACATGGATGAATCTGGAAACCATCATTTGCAGCACACTGACACAAGAACAGAAAAACAAACACCATATGTTCTTACTCACAGGCGGGTGTTGAACAATGAGTACACATGGATGCAAGGAGAGGAGCATCACACACTGGGGGCTGTTGGGGGGGAATAGGGGAGGGACAGCAGTGAGTAGGGAATTGGGGAGGGATAATATGGGTAGAAAATCCAGATATGGTTGACGGGAGAATGGATGCAGCAAACCACATTGCCATGTATGTACCTATGCAACAATCCTGCATGTTTTGCACATGTACCCGAGAACCAAAGTGCAATAAAATATATATATATATAAAAGAAATTTAAAAAACCACAGTGTTTCAAAGCCCAATATGGATGCACAGCCAATAAAGATACTGTTTTGTTTATATGAACAAATGAAATTAAGAATGAATGATCAGAAAATGGAAGATAGCGCTCTAATAAAAAGTAACGATCTCTTTGATCAGTTTCCAGCCTCAAACCAGTTATCATACTTGACACTCATTGGCTAAAGGAGAGGCCAGATTCCAAGAAGAAAGGGCACTGTAACTGTGGAAATTGTCTGAAGTAATGATTACCCTAAGGGTATCTATGACTATTTGTTCAGGTAACTGTATACTAGGGAAATGGAAAATCCAGGCATTTTATTTAATTTTTTTATTTTTATTTTTTTGCCATGATGGGCAGAGGGTCAAAGTTTTAATGGATAGAAAGGGACCCAAAGTATTATTATGGCTCATAGCTGAGTTTCCCTACAAAATTTGCTCTGTGTTGAAGGACCTGCAAGGATAGATCATATGGAATAGCTGATCCTTCTGAAGAATGTGGAGATGCAAACATCTAGCCTCCTTTATTCAAGTTTGGTCAACTCTAAAAGGCTATCTCAGTTTCAGGGCTTCCTGTGAGATCAGCTGAGGCCTCTGTTGCTACTGCATCACAACTCAGCCTCTCTGTCTACCTAATCCTGCATCCTTTACTTCATTGAAAGTGTTTCTGGAGTGTTCCCCAATAAATTTCCTACATGCAAATTTCTGTCTGGGAGGCTTTTACCTGGTGATCTTACCTACGCACAACCTAAGCACCATCCACTGTGAGAATGTGTCAGCTTTAAACATGAACCAAACCCAGAGAGTTCCAACAGCTGCTTTTCATTCACCTCATCCATATTCCACTTTTATGAATCTAGAATTAGCAAACTGGGGAGTAGATGATCCAAATGGAAAAATAGAAAAAAAGTATAACTATTGATTCTCTTATTTTCCTCCATATACAATCAGTCTAAAGCAGACCAGAGTTGGGAGACAGAGAAATTTTAACTTTAAATATACTTAAATTATTGGAATGTTGAAACTGTAACAAGTATATGAATTACTAAACTGACAGCAGTTAGTGAACAAACTGAGCAGAAGACTTTTCAGTATCTGAGAATGACCACACAAGCCAAGTATTCTGCCTTAATGTTCATACCAGGGGCAGGAAAGATTCTCTGAGCAAGAGAAATGAGGACTGTGTATTTTGTTCTTCGCCAGTACTTTGCCTGGCTTATTTTCAAGTGCTACAGAAAATGTATAAAATATTCATTGAGAACACACAAGACAAAGCACTGCCAAAGCGCTGCTGTTAAGCACCTCAGAAGTATGGGTTTCTGAGAGACCTGCAGAGCAAGATGGTGGGAACCTGCTGTAGCTTCACACTTCTGATTCTTAAATTATAGGTCAGAAAGACACATGAAATTGTAATTAGTTGCTAATATTTCTAGAAGACTGTATGACTTTCTCATACACAGACTAATGTACTTTTTGGTTAGCAGTTACTTTTGGAATTAGCAATACTAGAGTCAAGTACCAATGACCAATTCAGAGAAAATGAACCATAGTAAGCCTTCTCTATACCAAAATTTGAGGCTCTGAAATATTTTTTTTTTCTCGTTTCCCGAATTGCATCCCCTTTCCTACCTGTGCTAAAATGGCAGTTGCTTCCTATGGACACAGCAGTCTGGAAAAAACAGCTATTATCTGTGTTAATGTAAACCTTATTCATGCACCTAAATAAATTAATAATAGAATATTTTAAAACAAATGCTTGAAAATTATTTCGATCATTGACATTTTCCATGTTCTTTTTGCCAAAATAAAGAAAAGTCTTTGTTTTCAAAGAAAAAAAATTCTATTTTTCTTCCCATCAACTTCAGTGCTACTAAATGGTATATGAGAAAAAATTAAAGAACAAGAACAACATATGAAATTTAGACCAAAGCAGACAGAGAAATAAGCTTGACGTATTATTATTTTCTTGCAACCATTTCCCTTGTTCTTTAACTTCTGTTTTTGGGAACCTGAAATCCTGGAAGAAAAGTCAAACTCAATGGGTTACTTGCTGATTTTGTTAACCACTGCATTCTGTCCTCCATTCCAGTAGAGAATAAATAGATCTAAATTAAAGAACGAGCTATCTCCTATGCATACTTCTGTTTTAATCCATTATGCTAGCTTTGAAAAATGAGATTGAAAAGTTAAAGAAGGTAAATGCTACAGGTGTTGAATCAGAAGCACAATCCTCTTTGTGATTCACAATTTGGTTCCCTTCTTCTGTGTATGTTATAAATGAGTTTAGTTGAAAAGCTTCCATTCAATCCCTAGACTTTCAATGAAGGAAGAGGAGGAGGTGGATAAAGGCAAAATGTTTCCTCTGGAGAATCCTTAGCGGATTCCCCATTGCCTCACCAGGACTATGAAGATTTAATTTCTTTACCTTTAATGCTCAAATCCAAGTCCATCTATTTAGTTTAGCACTTCTGTAATTATGTGTAAAATTTGTTTATGGATAAATTTATTTGCCAAGTTATTATCTTAGTTGTTGGTATTATATTGAGTGTACAAGATTCCGTGTCAGTGTGTCTAAGAATATATGCTTTCAAAGTTTTGAATGGTGGACAACATAGCAGAGTGATTGTAGTCAATAATATTGTATGTTATGATTCAAAATAACTAACTAAATTTTAAATGTCTCACCACAAAAAAATGAAGGGAGGTGGTGGAAATGTTAAGTAGCTTAATTTAAGTATTTCACATTGTATACATACATTGAAACATCCCATTATACCACATAAATGTATACAACAATGATGAGACAATTCAAAACATTAAATAAAGATTTTAAAAAGATAGACAATGGAAAGCATGCTTAAGAAATGGTAATATAATTTTTATTAATAACATTTATATATGAACCTCTGCAGATGCCAGCGACTCAGCAAGCAGTCCGTATGCTCCACACTGTCAAAGAAGGGAATGAAAAGCAAAAAAGCCTCACTGAGTCTTATCAGTTTTAACAAAATTAAAGTTTTTTTATCTTCATAAATAGTAAGCTTTATAGGTTTTAAAAATTTTATAATCCATTATCACAGAGTTTTCCAATAATACAGTTACTTTGCCTTTTGAAAAATTAATGACATATAATTCTATGGAAATGGTAACTACAGTTTCCACTTCAGTGATGGGTGACTTCATCCACTTCATACAGTAATTCAAGGTTACTTAAAATACAGTATAAAATTAGACATACAAAATGTATGACAAACGATACTCAACTGCATTGCTCCTGTGGGAAGCTCGATAGTCAAATGGCAAGTGTCAGGGTTGGTGTTAGTGTTAGGGTGCAGTAACAATGCCACCAGCATGGGTAGGTTCACTCTGAGCACTTACATTTAAATTCATTCGTTATAATTAATTGTTGTGTTACAATTTTATTGATATATCCCTGCCCTGTTTTGGTTATTTGTCCTACAATTTTGCAAATACATTTGAGTTTAAAAGGAAGGAAACCATCCATCAGTCTGGTTTTGAAGCTGCTCTTGCAATAATGTGATTTAATTTATCCATAATTATATTAATTGTTTCACATTAATTCAGTATTGAACTCCTATAATATTATGTGTGTGCTTTATGGATTGTAAACAATTGTAACATGTCAAGACAGTAAAATTATTTCCTGAAGTATTAAAAATATACCCATATTTACTGGTTGAAAGTCAATTTTAACTATGTAAAATACTGCAGTGGTTTTCCCAAATAATTAATAGTTTCACATTACATGTCTAAGGTACTAATTCTATAAATTTAATAACTGTATCTGCACATCTACTTCTTTTTTTCTAAATGTATTATATATATGGTGTCACTTTATAATAAAGTTCTCAATTAGTTATTATATAATACTTACGTGAACTAGAAAAGTCCCTTAATACTTTCACATGTGTTCCTGACCTGCAAAGTGGATGGGTTAGGCTAAATGCCTTTAAGATTCTTTAGGGAGTCAATACTTGAGTCAAAAGATTCCTTCATTTAGTTGTTAGTCAACCAATTAAAGACAGTTTACTTAGATAAACTTGATTTTACCTGCATGATTTCAGATAATCTAATTTGCCTTATCCTTCACTTTTCAAATGAATATAGGAGATACTGCAGATATTTATTACTAATATTTCAGTCTTCCATGGACTGCTTTGTTACTTCACAGACCATGTGTCCAAATTGTATTTCTTCTTTTTTTTCTTAGGTAGTGAACAAACCTGAAACAAAGAAAAAACATTTTACACTAAGGATTCCCTACAGGTAGGAACAAAACCAATCAATGTGCTACTTTATTGGAGGAAAAATTTCCAAGCCATGAAATACAACGCCTTTCTATAGATTTAAATTTTCTTGCCAGAGTGTTGAACACCTCAGTATTGGTAATAGAAATAAAAATACTTTTGATAGATCAATATTACATTAGAAAACAAAGTAATATAAGCCTGCCTAGCTAGCAGAGTGACAGTTTTTATATTCCAAAATATGTCACCCTTATATTTGTCTAATGTAATTTTTCCCATACCAGCAGGCTATCATAAAACTGATGATTTTAAAAGCATGCCACATAAATCTAATTTCACATTTCTTTACTTCTTTTTCCTTTATTTTTTATTCTCTCAAACTAGCAGGAGACCTTATGACTCCTTACTGATTTTATAACTGCATAACACATTTTATAAATTACTCCGTAAAATTGCTTGTATAGTCAGTCTTTGCCCTTGGTGTATATACAAGTCCCTAGATATTATGTACATTAGTGTCAACAAGTGAAGACTATCACAGAATTAAATGACAGGCTCTAAAGTTAAAACTTTTCTAAACAAAACTTCATTTCTTAATAGAAATTCATGCTTAAGTAAAATTGAAATTATTAATTTCCAATAACTTTTCTTACACTTTATTTTATATTTTCATCATATTTATAAGAATTCTTCAGTATAAACATGTTTTTCAAATAAAAAAAATTTGATGTCACACAGAGAACACATTGATTTGTAAGAGATTACTTTGAGGTCTTTATAATAGGACCAAGCAATAGTATGCTACTACACAGTCAACCACACGTATTCTCTAGTCAGTTTCTCAGCAATGAAACTGTGACAACAAGGATTATTATCTAGCCATATAGTGAAGGATTTGTTTATATTAAATTTAATTATTTGCTTAAAAAGATTATTCTCACCTCCAATATAAATCAGAAGGATAGTTGAGAGGTTTATTTTGTAGAAATCTATATAAAATAGAATACAATTATTGAATAAGGAAATCACATAAATTAATGCTACAAAAGTAAATTCAACTCAAAGGTTTGATGAACATCAAGCTGCAAAAATCTTAGTGGTTAATTATATTTCACTACAGCCTTTCTTAAAAACAATAGCAAAGCGAACTTAACACAGACATACTTCACCAAACTTTTATTACTAAATTTGAGTCTGTTATGCTCCGTTCACCAAAGCCTGTTGTGTTCGTTTGCTAGGTCTGCCATAATAAATACCACAGATTGAGTGGCTTAAAAACACAAAAATTAATTTTATCATAGCTCTGGAAACTAGAAGTCAAGATCAAAGTGACATCAGAATTGGCTTCCCCTGAGGCCTCTGTCCCTGGCTTGCAGGCTGCCTTCTTGCAGCGTCTTCACTTGGCATTTTTCTCCATTTGCCTCTGCATCCTGGTTATCTCTTTCTCTTCCTTTTTTTTTTTTTTTTTTTTTGAGATGGAATGTTGCTCTGTCCCCCAAGCTGGAGTGTAATAGCGCTATCTCAGCTCACTGCAGCCTCTGCCTCCCGGGTTCAAGCGATTCTCCTGCCTCAGCCTCCCAAATATCTGGGATTACAGGTGCCTGCCACCGTGCCCAGCTAATTTTTGTATTTTTTTTAGTAGAGACAGGGTTTCACCATGTTGGCCAGGCTAGTCTCGAACTCTTGACCTCAGGTGATCCACCAGCCTTGGCCTCCCAAATTGCAGGTGTAGGCCACCATGCCTGACCTCTCTTCCTCTTCTTATAAGGATACCTATCATATTAGATTAGGGACCCACCCTTATGACCTAATTTAACCTTAATTACTTGTTTAAAGGTCCTATCTCCAAATATAGTCACCTTGGGGGTTAGGACTTCAACATATGAATTTTTGGAAACACAATTCAATCCATAAAACTTAAGTGTTTCTTTCAAATATCATGGAATTTAAAGACTCTTAAAGGGGAGCCCTGTATGATGTGTTGAAACACATATATTGTCAACAGAACAACTCTAGATAATTGAGGGGTACTTGCTTAGTTATGCTTTATGTGGAGGAAAAGATCACAGTCTGTCTTATAGTAACTGAAATTTCTATCAGGCTCTCTGTTAACAGCACTATATCTTGTCATTCTTAGACGTATAAAGCAGACATTCCCTGCTGTGAAGAGATTAAGTAGTCTCTGTGCATAGCCACTGAATAATTTATTTGTATGCATGTTTTCACTATATTGTATAAAATGCATACAAGATGAGTAATAAATGTATGTATGTAGTAATGCATATTTTTACGTATAACATTATTTAAGTGATTTGCAATGACCATTTCACTGATATTTTCTTGCCATTCTTATAACAAATGACGGTGTTAAATAGAAATTATACAGTAATTATGTAACATGTTTGATAAGATTTATAAACTCCCATAAAGTATATAATAATATTTTTTTCACATGCTTTTAATAGAGAAGCCAGTGCTGCCATGTGATAGAAATAATTGCTAGCATAATTGGGGAAATTGAATTCATTTCAGTTTTTAAAAGAATATTTTGGGGTCTATTAAATAACACAATGGAACACCTTTAAATAGTCACTGCTTAAATGCCTAACTAGATTAAATCCAGATCCTCATTCCATAGTAGTTACAGATGCAGAGAATGTCTGGGTAATCTCATCCATATATTCTCATCAGTAAGTCTCTAAAATTAATTAGTGCTTATCACTAAAATCCATTTTCCTAGTTGTACCTCTTGCTGTAAGTGTATAATTTAATTAAATATTACGAAGCAGTGAATTCTGAATTTGAAATAGAATCATTTCTATCAATACTGAGTTGAATGCTTTGGAAAGATTAAAAAAAAGGTGACTCTCTAAAAACTTACTGTTAAATTAATGTTGATACAACTTTACAAATTTGGAAAATTCACAGAAATCTACTTATCAACTTACTACTTTATTATTTTTCTCTAAAGAAAAGAGCTAGTCTAATATTATTTTACTATTGCTCAAAATAATAAGACTAAACATCATAGAAATAAGAAAGTGAGAGTTGAGTAATATGCTCTACTGTGAAATACAAGGTAGCAAAAGATGAAGACTGCCTAAACCAGGGTAGAAAATAATTAAGTCAAAAGTATATAGACCAGAAATAAAATTTTATAGAAAGTCATAAAAATACAATTACCAGAGAACAATAGAGCTACTATAGTAAAACTCTGTGGAACAGTTCTTTCAATAGAAGGACTTGCTTGTGTGTGTTCTATGACTTCAGTTACTTGACTCTGGGTTTATGTGGAATAAATCTGGAAACTTAACAGTAGAAGTTTCTCAGCAATAGGTACTTAAATGAGAATAGCAACAGAAATAAATTATTGGGTTAAGGTTATTAGATTATAAATGTATACTATTGACAAGGCAGTAACTTACAATCTGCTTGGATGCATATAGGCAATCAATACAATTCTCCTACACCTTACATCTAAATATTATAACCTTGAATTCTATATCTGTAATATTTTGAAACAGTTACACAGTCAGCCTAATATGAAAAACATGAATATACTACAATTAGTATACATTAAAATAGAGCTTATATTTCAGTGACCTGAGATGTGAGAAAACTTTTAATCACTACCATTTTAAAAAATTTTTATTGACTAGTCAGTATACAAGAACTCTATGGTAAAGAATTCATGAGAAAAAATGTTTTCAGTTTGAACACAATAAAAAGTAGTGTGTATGCACAATGAAAAAGGAAAATGATAGCTTTTAGGTCTTGAGGGTAACCTCATGTAATATATATAATTCTCATTAGACCATTTTAATTATAGAAAGGTGAAAAATTATTTCCTCAACATATATTCCACAAGCTCACTTCTATTTATTAGTCCAATTTTTATTTATTAAATTGTCTTCTCTAAAACAGACATTTTATACAGATGTTTCTATTTATTGAAAGAAAATTGGAAATGCAGAATTTATGTACAATTATCTGTAGATGATAATTTTCTGATGTGTCACATTTATACCATATCTGAAACTGAGTCTGTCTCTAGCTTCATTTTTCTTAAGTCAGGGTTATCAAAGCATAATTTATATACAGTAAAATTAATATTTTGTGGTGTAACATTCCATGTTCTTTGATAAATGAACTTTGTATGTACTTTGTATATACTAGTGCACTTTGTACGTACTAATGCAGGTAGTTTGATCATGTAACAATAACCATGGTAAAGGACAGGACAACTGAATTCTATCACATCAAAAAGTTACATCATGCTGTTTTGCAGCCAGTTTCCTGGCCTCCATAGCCATTTCCCTAACTGATGATTTTAGTTTTGCCCCTATAGATTTGACTTTTCAGAGTGTCAAATATACAGTGTGTATCATTTTATGACCTAGCATAATAAATTTGAGATTTATAATTTTCTTATGTATACCACTAGTGTGATCTTATTTATTATTGAGTATATTCCATTACATCAATGAGTTGCAGATTGATTATGCATTTACTAGTTTAGGGAAATTTGGATTGATTTCAGTCCTTGGCATTTATCAATATAGCAGTTATAGATATTTACACATAAGTTTTTGTATGGAAAATTTCTGGTTTTCTTTCTTTTCTGGACATGTTTTTATTATTAAAAATTATAAGAATGAGATTGTTGCAGCATATTGCATCAGATATGGGTCATGTGTATATGAGACAACTGGAAACTACCAAAATAATTTTCAAAGTGTCTGTGTCACTTTGTGTTATTTCTGAGTAATATTGTACTGTACAGTTGTACCAAAGCTTATTTATACATGCACCAGTTTAAGGGCATTTGAAATGAAGGGAGAAATAGACAATTCAAAACAGTAGTTGGAAATTTCATTATCATTATCATAATAATTAATAGAAAACAAAACCAAAAATTCAGGACATGCAGAAGACTTGAATAATACTCTCAACCAGTTTCATTTAACTGACGTCTCTATAACTCAGGTGAAGTCAGAATGAGCATTCTCTTTAATTGCACATAGAACACATTTTCCAGAATAAACTATATGCTAAGACAAAAAACAAGACTTAATAAATTTAAGTGTTTAAATCTTACAAAATAAGTTTTCTGTCTATAAAGGGATTAAATTAGAAATAGAAACAAGAAAATTAAGGAAATGTAAGTATTTGAAAATTAAACAGGACACTTATAAAAATCCCATGGGTTTAAGAAGAAAATATCCTGAAAATTAGAAATATTTTCATATGAGTATGAAAACACAGTATATGAAGATTTATGGGTTGCTGTTATAACAGTAGCAAAAGAACAATTATGTTATGAAAGAACCAAAATGTCTCAAATTGATGTCTCAGCTTAACCTTAAGAAATTAGAAATTAGGGAAAGTAGAGAAAGCTAAGCCTAAGGAAATGGAAGGAAAATAACAATGGATGATTTAGTAGAAATCAATGAAATGTAAAACAGAAAAAAAAAGACAATACGTGAAACTAAAATATGATTCTTTGTAAAGATTAATAAAATTGGTAGTCTAAATTGATAGATAAAATTGATAGAAAAAAGACTAATGAGAAAAAGGAGAGAGAGATAGATTGACAGAAAGAAGACACATGCATTAATAAAATCAAGAAAGAAAGAAGATTCATCACAGCACAGCTTACAGAAATTCAAATGGTTTATATGGGGAAATCTTTTTCCTCTTTTCCTTTTTTTCTTTTTTCTTATTTTTTTTTTTAGAGGGACAGGTAGAGAGAGAAAGGGAGAAGGGGAGAGGGTGAGGAGAGGTAGAGAGGGACGGAGAGGGAGAGAAGAGGAGAGAGTGGGAGAGAGAGAGGGAGAGAAGAGGAGAGAGTGGGAGAGAGAGAGGGAGAGAAGGGGAGAGAAGAGAAGGGGAGAGACAGAGAGGAAGAGAGAGAGAGAAGGAGAGGGACAAAGGCATCATAAGAAATAAAAAATTACAGACCAATATTTCTCATATTGATACGAAAATCCTCAATAAAGTTGAATCCATTGGCATATTTTGAAATTTATACTAGAAATGCAATATTTACAAAAATTCTAAAATCAATTAATGCAATAACATTTATAAAGTATAAGACAGAAGTCACATGATTGTCTCGATAGATGCAGAATAGTTGAAAAAAATTAAATCTCACCTGTGATAATTTTTTAACTCTTAAAAAAGTAAAATAGAAAAATCTTCAAAATGACAAAAGTTAAGTAAGAAAAACATACAGATAATATCATCCTTATTCGTGAAAGACGGGAGTCTTTTTCCTTTATCATTGGTAACAAGACAAGAATGTATATTCTCATCACTTTAACACTGTATTGTAGGTATTAGCCAGTACTGTCAAGAAAGAGAAATAGTAGGAATTAGGATTGGAAAGTAAAAAGTAAAAGTGCCTTTATTGCAGATTACCTGACATTTTTTATAGAAAATTCCAAGAAACACACACACACACACACACACACACACACACGAACTAGAACTAGAGTTTAACAAGGTCGCAGACTATAATTCATAAAACTTAACTGTATTTTACCACACTAGCAGTGGACAAGCTGAAAATAAAAAGAAGTAATTAATTCCATTAACAATAGCCTTAAAAGTAACTTTAACCAAAGAAATTGAAGCATTGTACAATTAAAACTACCAGACATTGCTAGGCAAACTAAAAATATAAATAAGGGGAGACAATATGAAGTTCCTGGAACTGAAGACTCAATATTATTATGACAGTAATTATCCCCAGATTGATCTATTGTGTTATAATGGTTAATTTTAGATGTCAGTTGACTGGATTGAGGGATACCCCGAGAGCTGGTAAAGCATTATTTTTGGGTATATCTATTAATGTTTTCTGAATGGATTAACACTTGAATTGGTGAACTGAGTGGGGAAGATTTGCCCTTCCCCAGTATGAGTGGGCACTATCCAGTTGGCTGAGGGCCTGGATAGATCCAAAGGGCAGAGGAAAGACAAATTCTTACTTCTAGAACTGGAACATTGTTCTCCTGCCCTCAGATAGTAGACTTTCAGGTTTTCAGGCCTTGGTACTCCAGTACTTTTACCATCAATACCCGCCAACCCCACTTCTCAGGCTGTTGGACTCTGACTGAGGGTTACACCATCAACTTCCCTGATTCTGAGGACTTTGGACTCAGATTAGGGCAAGCTACTGGCTTCTCTGTTTCTTCAGCTTGCAGGTGCCTTACTGTGGAACTCTCAGCTTTCATATTCATGTGAGCCCATTCCCCTGATAAATTTCCTCTCATATAACTGCATGTTGCTTGTGTTTCTCTAGAGAACCCTGAGTAATACAAGTGACAGTGAAATTTTTGTAGAAAACCAAGCAGATATATTAGCAGAAACTGACAATCTGATTCTAAAATGTGTAGGGAAAACTAAAAGATTCTTGAAGAAGAACAAGCTTATACACACACGTACACAAGTGTATGTGTTATTACAATTCAATTAATTGCATTCATGTTATTGAAAAGCTGTATGTTTAGTTATCTCATTTCTACCTTCTAGACAGCCTGTCAGTAAAAGTGAAGTCAAATTTTTAGTGAGACCTGTAACACCATGAGATTGTCATCAAAGAACATTGAAAAATAATTCAAATATATGGCTAATTTTAATAATTTTTTTATTTAATTACAGTGGGAATTCTATGAATAGATCATTGCTTTTCCCAATGTAACCAAGAAATTGTTTTCAATGAAACATACATAATTGCTCTTTAGCTTTGTCACTGCTAGCTCTTCTAAAAACTACATCTTGATTGTATTTGTGAAGAATCAGAATAAATGCATGAATCAGAAATTGAGAGAAGATGTGAGATGTGATCATCACAATGAGATATACTGATACTGATAACTCTATTAAAATATGATGAATGTCAATACTCCTTGTCATTAGTAATTTTACATGAAAAGAAAGCATTGCTAATTTTATGAATAATTGATAGCATGGATAATTACAGTTAATGAAAAATGGTTGCAAATTAAATCTATGTTAGAATGACCAAATATTTAGTATTTTATTATAGGACAACAATGCTTTCAACAAATAAATATACTAATTTTTCAAATTGAGACTGGTATAATTAGACAACTCTTTAAAATTATGTATCTCAATTAAATAACAATCTCTGTAATAATTATGCCAATTTAATTTTAATGCAAGGCATTTGAACCTTTAACCTATCTAACAACTAAATATTAGTGTTAGTTATATTCTTTTTTTTTTTTTTTTTTTTTTTTTTTGAGACAGAGTCTCACTCTGTCACCAGGCGCTAGGCTGGAGTGCAGTGGCGTGACCTCGGCTCACTGCAACCTCCGCCGCCCGGGTTCAAGCAATTCTCCTGCCTCAGCCTCCCGAGTAGCTGGGAAATATTAGTGTTAGTTATATTCTAAGAAGCCCACTAAGGTCTTTATTAAATATCTCTCAAATCTATGAGTTAACAAGAGATTACAAACAGTATGAGGGCTAATTTGCGTGATTTGAATATTTGTACATCTATTTCTGAATATAAAGTAAGATCACAGCATCTTGTTATAGATAATTAGTGATCATTACTAAACCAATTCTGCTAATCGGGGAATTTTATTTTTATCTGAGACTCTTGTTTGGTTTTGTGACAATAGAACTAAATATTAGATTAGGGGGCAATTATTAATTGTATTGTTAAGAAAGAGACACCACTAGCACACTCAGAACTGTCTGCTTCCTTTTATTTATTCTACATTTTAGTGTTTTACATTAATATTTATGCTTCTCCCTCTGATGTCTTCCTACATAAGCATATTTTGTAGACACTTCACACAGTGTTATAAGCTGCCAGCAACTCTGAACTTTATTAGTCCCAGTCTTCCTACTTAGGTCTAAGTTCCACAGAATTCAAACATAGTAATTGCTGGTGTTAATCTTGAACAAAAAGCTAGCCCTATACAAGAGACATGCTTAAAGTTTATTGACATTTTGTACAAATAGAATTGACAAAGTCTGATTAAACAGATGACAGCGACTTGCAAAATGCACTGGTCTGAGGTGTTCTAGAGTAGTTACAAAAAAATAGAAAGCATATAAAATGAGTCAACTACTTAAATAATATTTAATTAAAATGAAAATATCTCTGGGCTCAAAGTTTTATATATGTCCCTAGTCAACCATACCAGAAATATATTTATATTTTATGCCTCTTTACCATCTTTTTCAGTGAATTCCAAAATATACTGGTTTTGTTATGTCATAAAAACAAATAACTATTTTGTTGTTAGAAAACATAAAATTATTTACTTCTAAAAGCATTTTTTATTGCTTTGCAGCATTAAATGATAAGAAAAATGTTCAAATGTAATTTTAAGTGCACATATTCTATTACATTTTTATACTTAGAATTATATATATAGGTCAATCTAAGTCTGGCTGTATTTGTTTTTCTAAAGCAAAAACTATCTTACTAAATATATACAAAGATGTTCGGGGATGAGCTTTCAAAGGGCAGTGAGACAATATTTCAAACCCATATGGATATTTCAAGTAAAAATCTAGTTGTCATAAAATATCATTGAGCCATTTAATAAAATTACAATACAAACACTCATGTTGTTCAAGAAACATACCTTTTTTAATTACAATGAAGACCACTCAATAAAAAATGTGTGTATACGTGTATTTCATCAGAAGAAAATGAACTTAAAATCAGAAACTACTTGAAATAAAATGGAGAGTTTCTGCCAATGATGCTTTCAAAGTTAAATAAATTGCTGGAATTGACTATTTTTCACAGGCTAGTGCTTAGTGAGACCTCAAAGTTTGTGAACTGGAAGGTATCTACAGGTTGGATACGGGTGGGCCAGTCAATCTTGAACCCTCTTGGCACCACTGGCTGTATATGTAACGTTGATAAAAATTATGACTGCCTTGGTGATGGGCCTTCAGTTTGATGCACACTGCCAAAAGCAGCCTCTTCATGACCTCAGATAATTTGATTCTGCCACTGGGTTCTTGGAAAAGCTGCTGAGGCAAGCATTAGATCTGCAGAAAGGGTCACCTATTTCTTATGCTCCAGACAAGATTTTAGCCTTGAGCTGAAAGTTTAAAAAGAATGATATTCCATGATGAAGAAAAAAATCAGCATTTTTGAAAAGTAACATGAAAATAGGCCTAGTCACACAAAATTACAAGTGTGTGTTATTATACAACCAATCTCTTGCTTAGCTAAAGTAACATCTCGAGGAAAACTGTTATTTCCCACTCAAAATGAGATGAATGGATTCAATGGCTAGAGATTCAATTTATTTTATAATTACACCTTGTAATTATAGCCATACATGTTGCAACTTTCTTTATTTGTACAGTAGAGTGTGTTTCATTTTGCAGCCCACCTGTATTCAACATAGAATAAGTCTGTACTATGTTCTGTAGCTGTATTCTAAAGCTGAATAAAATATTTTTTGCAATAAAAAGCCCTTTATACTTGCTTGAGTTTTAACAATGCATTAAATAGAAAAGGCAGCTACCCTGAGAAATGTAGTCATCTCTGAAGGAAGAGGATACGGTTTTATAAAAAGTAATGCATTTTCAGTGAGGCAACTAATTATTGACGATACAACTGGGCACTTGTGCTTCCAACAGCCTATTTCATAGACTCTCTGTCAAGTAAAATCCAATTTTAAGATTTATAATACAACAAACTTTTGCCAAAAGGAAAAATGTTAATGTAAGAAAAGTTCAAAGAGAATTGAAGATCACTGGATGGAATCTCCTCTTTCAACCAGTCAGAAAAGTCAGTGTCCAGAAGGGTCAAAGGAGTTTCCTAAGTTTATACGATTAATTATTATCAAAATAATAGCTAAACCCCAAGCTCTCTACTTTTAGTAGAAAGGGCTTTTAACAAACAAGTATTTCTGAGAAATATATTATGATTTAAATGCCAAATATAAATGGAAAATACAAGTATACTTAAAGCAAAAGTTTCTCTGGCAGAATCGTCTAATGAGGTTATTCATTTCTATAATTCTATCAAAAATTCCATTAATCTGACACAAATGATTAAGTCTAAGTACTTTCGCTCAATATCAAGCTCTTCAAGCCTTAAGTAGCAGCTCAGGACAAATCTGTTGACACTTGTAGAATTGTAAATGGCTACGCCTAACTGTTTTTTTTTTGTAAAACTTGCCACATCTTCCCAAATATTCCCTTTACTTCCTGAGATGGTAGAAGATTATGTACTTCTTGTGATTCCTGCAGCTCTGAAATTTTAACTGTCTGTGAAAATGTAAGGCAGTGTTTCTTGTCTGTAGAAATTTACTTTTCTTTGTATTTATTTTAAACATTTACAAACATTTATTTTCTTGGAAAATGTAAGTGTAATCCTATTCAACATTTAAAGTCCTACAGAATGCCCACTTATCTGCTCCCTGAGACAATAGTAATTGTATCTGTCAGCATTCTCCTGGACTCTGCCTTCACATATTTCTGGGAACACTGAGCACTTCATCTTGTGTTAAAACTCTTTATGCTAAGCTCTCCCCAACTGGTTTTTAAACACTTTGAGAGCAGGGTCTGTATTTTTATTTACTTATTTATGTCCCCCCTCATCTCCACCAGGTTGTCAAACTCAAAGAAAGCTTCTTTTGTTTAAGGAATGGACAAATTCTATTTAAAAACCATGCAACAGATATAAAAGAACCAAAGACAAAACAACCTGTCAAATATGAAATTCTAGGGTGCATTGTCTTTGCTCAAGAATGCTTAGGACATACATTATAAATCCTAAATCTGATTATAATTTTGAAAAAATAATTTTATGGCTTATACATTTCTTAAGTCCTGACTTCTAATAAGAATGAAAATAAACACAATCGTAAAGTAGCCAAAAGGAAAATAGGGCCAAAATTTATGTTTTTGTAAAGGCAGCCTGAATACGCAGAAGACAGAATTTAGGTCAAAATGTAATGTTCTTAATTATTCATCTTAATAAAGAGTAAAATTAAAGTAACACTGATTACCACTGATTAAAGATTCTTTATAATGAGACATTTCTACACAACGTTTATAATTAGATAAGTTGATTAGATATTTTTGAACAACAATTTAGCAACAGATTTCAAAACCTTAGGTGTTTTTGACCCATTTAATCTCTCCCCTCATTTTTTTTTATTTTTTGGTAAAGCTATGAAAACAATTGATTTGCAAATATTTTATGTCAGTCCTATTTATACTTTTTAAAAAAGAATTAAAAATGATTATCTACATCTCCAGCTATTTGAATTTTAAAAATATGGTAGTTGACAAAATGCAAATATAAAAAGATGTGTAATGTAACTTAAGGTGTTTAATGCAACTGTCTGGAATATTGCTAATGAAATATAAAGATACTCAAAATGTAAAGGCTGAAAAAATGAAACAATTTTAATGTTAAAAAAGTGAAGTTGTAAAGCAGTATGTTAAGCATAGTCTCACATAAATCAAATCCAGATGCATACATAATAAAATGCTAAGAATGGGCAAGTTTGAGTGGACAAATTAAAGGTGAATTTTATTTACTTATTTGTAAAGTATAAATTTTTTATTATAATAATATATTTTATTCAGCACAATATTATCTTTAATCTGTTTACATTTTGGCATGAACATAATGTTTAACTCTTATTTAACTTGATGGCTACTACAAACTTCATGTCATTGGTAGTGAAATGTTACAGAACATTATTAATAATTCCCAAGTCATGAGGAAATATAAATGACTGATAATTACATTACCTAGAAAGCTAATGTTGCAAAATTAAGTTAAATTAATACTCATATATTTGATAAGTTCTCTTCAAAATTTTTTCAATATAACTCAAAATTTCACATTCGTTAGGATGATAACATAATAGAATTGTCATTTTGTTTAATCTGTATGCTAAATGCAGTTAAAATATAAATTAAAAATTAGTAGTAATCTCCATTATTAAAAGTAGTTTCCAGTAATTAGAATTACATATTTTCAGAGAATAGTAAAATGAATTTTAAAAATTCATATATGAAATTAATTGTTCTAAAAGTTTAAAGACTGGTGAAATCACTGTAGTGTAATTTAAAAATGTATAATGATTTTGTAGAACAGATTTTACTTAATTTAGACTAATGTGACTAGGTAGGCAATTTGAGATGCTGTGTCTTAGAATGGATGGAGTTCAGTGAAAGAAGTCCTTGAAATAAAAATAAGATCAAGAAGGATTGAAGTCACTTTGGAGTGAACATTCTGAGCTTTCCTGGTTGGATCAGAGACATCACCCTTTTGAACCACAGGATATTATTTCATACCCTACATCTTCTTAACTCATATAAGTTGAATGGGGTAGATATTGTGGGCTTTGAATGATAAAATTGAGAGGTTTGCATTTGTTCATCATAAGTTCGTTTTCATTATTAGTATATATCCAGCATTATGCTAAATGGGATACATCAATGGACAAAAGACACAAAGATTTCTTTTCTTATGTGCTTTATGTCCTAGCTGAAAGAGATACACTGTAAAGAGTAAACATCATATATAATTATATTATGCATTGTTTAGGAAGATGGTAAGATTCATGCAAAGAGAAAAAAGCATAAAGCAGAAAGAGAAAAATTGGGATTGTCAAAGTTGAGGAAAAAGTGAAGTAGAAGTAGTATGCAATATTAAATAGAATCGTCATCATTTTTCTCATTGAGGAGGTGAGATTTGAGCATAGACTCGAAAAATATATGAATTATCAATGCAGATATCTCAAGAAAAAGCACTCTGGGTAGACAGAACTGATAAAATAAAGCCCCTAAATTGGGATACTTTGTTTTATACAAGGAACTTCATAAATAGCATAGCTAAAGTAGATTAATGGATGGGGAGACAGATCATATAGAATTAGAAAAAGAGAAATAAGGAGATATGAATAGTTTGAATAATGAATTTATTTGGCTAAAATTTCAGTCAGTGAAAACCTTTTAGTTGCTGTTTTAAACAATGCTAATAGAAAGACAAGAGCAGAAACAGTGAAAGCTAGGTACAGTAACACAGTGTTAGATGATGGTAGCTCAGACCAAAATGATAGCAGCGATGAGAACTGATGACAGTCTCAATATATTTTGAAGCTAGACCTAATACCGGCTGGACTTTACATGGCATGTGAGAAAAAGAAGAGGAGTCAGTAATGGCATCAAGGCATATGGCTTGAGCAACCAGAGAATGGTAGTTGCCATTTTAAGATGAGGAAGATGATAGGAATGTAAATACTGTAGAACAAGATCAAGAATTTATTCAATCAATGTTTTTAGGAATTTGTTCATTTCTTTTAATTTACTCAATGTTTTGGTGAATGATTGTTCATTATACTCTCGTAATCTCTTATATATCTGTGGTATCAGTTTTAATGTCTCCCTCTGATTTAAAATTTTATTTATTTAAGTCTTCTTTTTTTTTTTTGCTTGGTTAGTCTAAATAAAAGTTACATCAAGGCAGAATTAAGGGCTTCTTAATATTCAGTACTCAATTAAGGCCATGAAAATACTCCTAAAAATTGTCAAAATCAACTTTTTTTCACAAATCTAGACACCAAAGTTTTGTCACAATACAAAGAGCATTTATTCAATAAAAGTAACTAAGTTTCCATGAGAACAGTAAGCTTTGTATTCTTATCTTCCTGTATTCCCATCTTCCTCTTCCAGCTCCTCAATATGCCTAAAACCCAATACCTCTGCAATTTCAAAATAAATGAGCAGGCACTGCACATGGCAAAAAGATTTGGAGCTTACCAAAAACACTACTCCCAGAAAACTGAAATTATCCCATTCATCTGTAACTTCTCTAAAAATACTCACTCTCAGGACTTTTTAAAAGTTTAACCAGATATAAACATTCACTTTAAGAAACTAGAAAAAGAGAAAACTAAATCTAAAGCATAGAAAAAGTAAGAAAACTATAAATGTTAGAGTAGAGATAAATGAAAAAGATGCTAGAAAGACAATGAAATCAATTATGTTAAAAATATTTCTTTGAAAAGATCAAAAATTGTCAATATTTTAGCAAAACTGACAAGAAAGAGACATCTCAAATTACTAAAATCAGGAATGGAAAATAAGACATTAGTACTGACTTTATTGAAATCGGACAGATTATAAAGTAATACTATGTGGATTGCAATTCTACAAATGAGAAAATCTACTTACATGGAAAAACTTCTAGAAAGACACAAACTATCTAAACTGATGAAAAAATAGAAAGTCTGAAGAATCTAATAACAAGTAAAGGGATTGCATTAGTAATTTCTTACAAAGAAAAGTCCAAGTTCAGATGGCTTTACTGGTGAATGCTACCAAATGTGTAAAACTATATTAATATCCTTCAGAAAATCTTCCAAAAATTAGAAAAGGAAGGAACACTCCAAACTCATTTTATGAGGCCAATATTACTCCAATATCCAAATTAGACAAAGACATCACACGAAATCTACAGAGTAATATACAATTTCAAAGATGCAAAATTCTCAAAATATAGTTGACCCTTGAACAATATGAGTTTGAATTATATGGGTCCACTTGTACACAGATTTTCTTCAGGCTTCACCACCCTTAACATAGCAAGACCAAACCTTCCTCCTCCTCAGTTCATGCAACTGGAAGAAACAAGGACAAAGACCTTTATGATAATCTATTTCCACTTAATGAATAGTAAATATATTTTATCTTCATTATGATTTTCATAATAACACTTTGTTTTCTCTATTGTTTATTTTAAGAATACCATATATAATACATATAACATAAAATATGTGTTAATCAACTATGTTATTGGTGAGGCTTAACAATAGGCTATTGGCAGTTAGATTTTATGGAGTCAGAAGTTACACATGGATTTTCGCCTGCACAGGTGTCAACACCCCTAATCTCTATCTTGTTCAAAGTTCAACTGAACCAACAAATAGAATCTAGCAATATATGAAGAGGATTGTATAGCACAACCAAATGGATTATGCTAGGAATGCAAAGTTGATTAAATAAAAGAAAATTAACTAATGTACCATATTGTATCAATAAAGTATAAAACAAAAACACATGATTGTATTAATACATAGAGAAAAAGCACTTGACAAAATTCAACACACTTTTATTTAAAAAATACTGACCAATCTGTGAGGACATGATAAATTCCTCGACATGATAAAAGTAATCTATAGAAAAGCTCAAGGTTAACATTATAATTAATAGTGAAATACTAAAAAGCTCCTACTTAATATCAGAAACAAGATGGATATCCAATTATATCACTTCCATTCAGTAACATAATGCAGGTTCTAGCCAGGCCAAGCATGCAGAAAAAAACAAAAATATAGATTAAAAAAGGAAGGAATAAAAACATCTTTATTCACAGAAAACATATCTTATAAATAATATAGGATCCTATGAAATCCATAAAAATATAAGCTATTGGAACTAGTATAGAAGTTCAGCAAAATTATATAATACATATAAAAAAGTCAATTGTACTTCTATGCACTAGCAATAAACAATCAAAAAACAAAAATAAAGGAAAAATGTATTTATAATGGTACCCAAAAGAATAAAATACTTAAAAAGAAAATAAATGCATTGAAGACCTAAGAAAATGGAAAGATATTACAGTTTCATAGATCAGATGACAATATTATGTAATAATTACTGTCGAAATTGATCTTTATATAAAGTATGATGTTTATCAAAATGCCAACTTGCTTCTGTGTAGAAATTGACAAGCTATTGCCAAATTCACACAGAAATGTAAGTGATCCAGAATATCCAAAACAAACTTGCAAAAGAGGAACACATCTAGCGCATTCACACTTCCTGATTTTAAAACTTACTACAAAGGTACAGTAATCAAGACAGTGTGTTACTGCAATAGGGATATACATATAGGTTAAGGAAAAGAATTTATGGTCCAAAAACAAACCTTTATTATTTTGTCATTGATTTTTTGGTCAAGGGTGTCAAAATAATTTATACATGATAGAATAGCCTTTTCAACAAATGCTACTCGGATAACTAAAAATACAAATTAAAAAAAGTGAAGTTTGACCTCCGTGTCACTACAATACACAAAATTAAATGAAAATGTTTCAAAGGCCTATATTTAAGACATAAAAGTAAAAATTTTTAGAAGAAAACATAAGTGTAAATTGGATTTGCAGTGGTTTCTTAGATGTGATACCAAAATTGCAAGAAATAAAATTTTACAAATAGATAAATTGAATTCAATCAAAATTGAAAGTATTTATGCTTCCATGGACATCATCAAAAGCACAACGCAAAACACACAAAGAACTGTATAAAGTATTGGTAAATTATACATCCAATAACCAACAATTACCCAAAATAAGTAATGAAGCTTACTATTCACCAATTTTTTAAAAAGTTGCTTAATCAAAAATTGGCAAGGAGTTTGAAAAGCTGTCTCTACAACAGATATTCAAGTGGATAAAAACCATATGGAAAGATGACTGACATCATTTATTTAGAAAATGTAAATTTAAAGGACAATAAATTATAATTCGCACCCAGTAGGATGGTTAAGATAAAGATAAGACTGTAGTAAACACTTTTTTTTTTTTTTTTTTGAGACTGAGTCTTGCTCTGTCTTCAGGCTGGATTGCAGTGGCATGATCTCCTCTCACTGCAGCCTCCACCTCCTGGGTTCAAGTGATTCTTCTGCCTCAGCCTCCCAAGTAGCTGGGACTGTAGTAAACATTTTAGAGGTTGTGTAGAAATTAACACCATCATACATAGCTGGTAGAAATGTAAAATGATGTGGCCACCTTAGAAAACAGTTTGGTACTTCCTCTAAAAAATTAAACACATAATTCACATATAACCTTAAAATTCCCAACCTAGATTGTATGCCTTAGAGAACTAAAAACATTCACAAAAAAATTGTGTGAATATTCATATCAACATTATTTATACTAGTCAAATAGTGAAATAACCCAGATACTTATCAACTCAGTTTTTATTTGTTCATGTTACTCAGCAGTAACATAAAAAATAGAAAATAGAATTCAAGCTTTATTTTTGTAAAATTATGGTCTGCCAGGTTTACTGAGGAGTTGTCTCTGGGAAACGTGGAAAATAGAAAATATTTCAGATGTTGAATCAGCGAGAGTGGGGCTCACAAAGTGCTGATAGACACATGCACATGTATGTTTATTGCAGCACTATTCACAATAGCAAAGACTTGGAGCCAACCCAAGTCTTTGCTATTAGTGGTAGACTAAATAAAGGAGATGTGGAACATACACACCATGGAATAACATGTAGCCATAAAAAAGGATGAGTTCATGTTCTTTTCAGGGACATGGATGAAGCTGGAAACCATCATTCTCAGCACACTAACACAGGAACAGAAAATCTAGCACTGCACGTTCTCATTCATTAGTGGGAGTTGAACAATGAGAACACATGGACACAGGTAGGGAACACAAACTGGGGCCTGTTGTGGTGTGAAGGGCTAGGGGAGGGATAGCATTAGGAGAAATCCCTAATGTAGATGACTCGTTGATGGGTGCAGTAAAACACCATGGTATGAGTGTACCTATATAACAAACCTACATGTTCTGCACATGCATCCCAGATCTTACCATATATATATGAAGACATCGAATCATATAATTAATTAATGGCCCTATGACAATAAGAAAATGATATAAAAATATTCATCAAATAAAACAGAAATGCACTTTTTGAAGGGAAGGAGCATAGACTGAAGGACTTCAGCAATGGAGTGAAGTGGCAGAAGCCACTGCAACCCAGTTTATTTCATAGGACCAGTGACAGTGAGATTTCAATAAACATTACACATATAATATTTGCAAGAAGCAATTTGCTTTTGTGGCCTCTGACAAAAAAGAGGTTCTTTGAGTCCTTAACAT